>QVNW01000301.1:0-139233 GCA_014825475.1 Pseudomyrmex flavicornis
TCGACTCTCAGTAGCTGATAGATTTCACGAAACTACTACGATAGTCAAGCGCTTATTTTTTTTTTTATTTTTTTTTTATCTTTTTTTTTTAGTACGAGTCAAATAATTTTTACGTCCTCGCGCGCGCGTATTCGTATGCAGCAGCTCCGTCTTAGCAAGGCGTGCACTCTTTGTTATTCAAGGAAGCTATTCGCACTATTCTGAGAGCTCGGTTGTACTTTTTCGTAAACACGCTCCAGCATGCGCTCCGGCGTAGTGCCTGGCAGGCGAAGTTTAACTTCGCCCGGTGGATTTATTCAGACAAGAATCTCTCACGACAAAGGCAGCCGTAAATATTTGTCGGTGGAATAAGAAAATTTTATCACGAGCAACGTTTTTTAATTTATCGCGTTGTATCGTCTCACATGAGAGAATGGGAAATGAAGTTAATTTACTAGTGAAAAATATTTCCCAGCTAATCATTAGTTTGCCAATTCTGCTTTCTTTTCAATAACGAGCGCCACGATGTGATTGCAGCATTCTGCAATGTTTCGATATTGCGTCGGAAAATTGTATTTTCCTCGTCTCGACGTGTGTGTCTGTGAAATGCACTTGGTCTCAAGTTTCTTTCGTAATCTCTGTGTTTCAGAAAGCTCTTCGCGGTCTGCCAGGCGGGAAACGAGATTACGGATGTGACGAAACGATGACGCGAAATCCACAACGACGGGAGGATCATCTTCGCGCTGCGAACTGGCGGATTCCGAGGATGGTCTTCCAGATCCTGTTAATACAGAATTTCGTTACGTTCAAAGCCGTAGCTCAGCAGATAGCGGAATGTCCGTCGTTTGAGATCATTCTCGACTGTCCCTGTTACAACTTCGAAGACGGTCTCTTTCTGGAGTGCGCCGGCGCCACGGAAGAGACTTTGAGAAAAACGCTGGAAGGCGTGCTGTTCACAAATGGTGAGCAATATTCGCGAACCAAGTATCTTCGATAACGCGATTAGAAGACTTAACGGTTCGAGCGCGCGAGTAAAATTTATAGCAATATAAATTCTTCCCCGCGCTTTCCTGGTAGTGTCGAACGCTCTTTATCACATTTATTTGTCACGCCTCATTTAATGATCAGATTACATGTGGCAGAGTGCTCGCGCTTTCTTACTTACAGTTTCCATACAGTTTCAACGGATGGTGAATAAAACATGATTCGGAGAGGAAAAGCGTTTTTTTTTCTTTAATGCGTCACATAAAACTAATGAAACGTGCGATCGACCAAATGCTGCCAAACTCGAGCTTTATTGTTATCGCGATCCGATGAAATTAATGGCCGTGCGCTTTTTTACGATTCGTTTTCAGGCCCGGGCACGATGGTGCAGTCGTTGAGCGTTTTCGAGCCGGACAAGAGCATCGAGGAGCTGAAGGGAACCGCGTTCCCGCCCGGTTTGCAAATCAGAATCTTTCAGATATCTCATTCCTCTCTGCGAGAGGTGAGCGAGAACGCCTTCGCGAATCTGAAAGACAGTCTGGAGTCTCTGGCGCTCGTCTTTGGTCGTTTGCCCCACGTGCCTCAGAAGTCGTTAGCCGATCTACGGAAACTCGCCAAGCTGGATCTCGAGCAGAACTTGATACAGGACCTGTCGTCTTACTGCTTTTACGGCCTGAAGCTAATGAAACTGACTCTGAAGGGAAATCAGATATCGAAAATTTCCGAGTACGCGTTCGCCGGTCTCGAGGACAGTCTCAGCGACCTGGATCTCGCCGAAAACAAACTCAAGCTGTTTCCTATGGCTCCCCTGAGAAGGTTAGAGAGTTTGGCGTCGCTCCGACTGGCTTGGAACGAGATATCGGAACTGCCCGATGACGGTTACAGCCTCCTCAGCTCCCTCCTGATCCTCGACTTGAGCAGTAACAATTTCGAGAAACTGGGCGAGGACTGCTTTCGACCGTGTCCCATCCTTCACACGCTATCGCTTCACTACAACTCCATCGAGAGCGTTCACAAGGACGCGTTCGCGTCGCTGAAGGATCTCGAGTCGATCGACCTGAGCCACAACAAGATAGTTTTCCTCGACGTGACGACGTTCAAGGGAAACGAGCGTCTGCGCACGATCGAGCTTAGTAATAACCACATTCACTACATTGGCGGCGTGTTCACGAGAATGCCCGAGCTGCGGGAACTCTATCTGGGGGAAAACAATATTCTGGAAATCCCGGGAGACGCGTTTGTCGGCAGCGTCAGCCTCGCGGTGGTGTATCTCGAGCAGAACGCCATCCGTAGAATCGACGCTAAGGGTCTCACGAGTCTCACGCAGCTTGTGCAATTGCATCTGAGTAACAACTACATCGAGAGAGTGCCGCGGGAATTTCTCGAGCACTGCGAAAACCTCTCGTCGCTCTCTCTGGACGGTAACAAGATCCGCGAGCTGCAACCGGGTACCTTTCTCAAACTGCATCAGCTGCGCGAGCTACGGCTGCAGGATAATCATATAATGGAGGTGAAACGCGGCGTTTTCACACCGCTCCCGTCGCTTCTCGAACTGCATTTGCAGAATAACGCGATTACCGCAATTGAAACGGGCGCGTTGCGGACTCTCAACAGTCTGCATCATGTTAATCTACAGGGCAATCAGCTGACCATGCTCGGCGACGTCTTTCAACTGTCCACAACGGAATCGTCTTCCGACGGGAGCTCCTTGGTGTCCATTCAGTTGGACAGCAACGGCCTGGCCGTGCTGCACAACGATTCTCTGCGCGGCCAGGCGTCCGTCAGGATTATGTGGCTGAGTCACAACAAACTGACGCATCTGCAAGCGCCTCTCTTCAGGGATCTTCTTCTGGTGGAGCGTTTGTATCTGACGAACAATTCCATATCCATGATCGAAGACGGCGCCTTTCAGCCTATGCAAGCTCTGAAGTTTCTCGAGCTCAGCATGAACAAGCTCAGTCACGTGACGACAAAAACGTTTTCGGATCTGCACGAGCTCGAGGAGCTGTACTTGCAGAACAACGGTCTGGAAAAACTCGATCCCTACGCCCTGACGGCTCTGAAGAAGCTGCAGGTGCTGGATCTGGCGAATAATTGCCTCAACGTCCTGAAAAGCACGTTCTTCCAGGAGGACTTGCCGATTAGAAATCTGAACCTGAAGAACTGCTCAATAATTACGATAGAAGACGGTGCCTTTCGCGGACTCAACAATCTGTTCGAGCTCTATTTGGACGACAATCTTCTCACGGCGTCGGCGCTGCTACATCTTCACGTTTCCGGTCTTCAGAAACTCACCGCGTCCGGCAATAATTTCAGTCAGATCACGGAACACAGTTTCAACGGGCTGCCGTCGCTGCAGGATTTGTTCCTGGACGATTCGCAGATAAATCAATTGCCGGAATCGATCTTCGTGCTGAATCGGAACCTAGCGCGTCTGCATCTGAATCGGAATCATCTGCGCTCGCTGCCGCCTGGTATTTTCGACAGATTACTGTCGTTGCGGGAGATATGTCTGAATCACAATCGCTTCCAGGACATTCCGTATTCCGCGCTGGCGAACGCGCACAATCTGGAGATCCTCACGCTATCCAACAACGAGATCACAAACGTCGACGTGGCCAGCTTCTCCGGCCTCAAGCGCCTCGGCATGTTGGACCTGAGCCACAATAAGATCGAGACGATGTCCGGCTTCGCAATGGCCAATTTGTCGCGTCTGATATCCGTGGATCTCAGTCACAATAATCTGAACGCGCTGCCGGCGAACTTTTTCGCGCATTCGTTCTCGTTGCGCAAAGTCGACCTGTCGGAGAATAAATTCCGACAAATACCCGCGGTGGCTCTCTCGGGTACGAACCTGCCCGGCCTGACCTGGCTGAATCTCACGCGAAATCCGCTAAATAGGATTCACGATCTGCCGTCCGAGGCGATGTATCCCATTCTCAAGGAAGTGCACATATCGGGCACCAACCTCAGCATAGTAACCTCGCAGGACTTCGAGGCTTTCCCGGCGCTGCAACACCTCTATCTCGGTCAGAATCGTATTATGCGCGTATCGCCCGGAGCATTTCGCAGTCTGCCGAATTTGCTCACTCTGCATCTCGGTATGAACAGTTTGGAAATTCTGCCGAAGGAACGACTTCAAGGTATGGAGCATCTGAGCGTTCTCAATCTGACCCATAACCGTCTGAAGGAACTCGAAGAATTTCCGGAAGATCTCAAGTCCCTGCAGATACTGGACCTGTCGTACAATCAGATCGGCGTCGTCGGCAAGGTGACGTTCAAGAATCTAATTAGCCTGATCGAGCTGCATCTCTATGGCAATTGGATCAACGCCATCTCCAGCGAGGCGTTCAGACCCCTGAAGAAGCTACGACTACTCGACTTGAGTAGGAATTACCTGGAGAATCTGCCACTGAACGCTTTCCGGCCACTCGAGACGCAAATAAGGAGTCTGCGGGCTGAAGGTGAGCCACTTAGCTAGAAACTCGTCTAGCGCTTGTAATTAATTTCCCACACACGCTCGCGTTCGTTCTTCTTCGCGAGGAGCAACGACAACGACGACGCTCTCGAGTCCGGACGCGTGAACGAACGCAATTTTCAGCGAGAGTATTTTTTCCGTATATATACGGTTATCGATCCGAGTAAAGTTACTACTACTTGAAAAACAATTGTATCGCTCGGTCACGTACTGCCGTCTTGAATCAATATTCAACACATTGGAACGATCAAACAAGTTCGCTTAACTCCGAGTCATTTTCTTCGACGGAAATAGGGAAACTGATCTCTCGACGTTTCTCTTAATATTTCTCGAAAATTTGTTTCGAGTACACATTTTCTTTTCTTCTTTATACACGCGACGTGTGTCTTTGTTTTGAATTAATAATAAAACAGTTCGAGACGGCGCGTATTATCGATAAATAAAATTCCATTCGATTAATTTGTTTCTTCGTAAACTGTGCGCGAGCATTTCATGCTAATTGAATACATATATGTATTAAAATTACATTTCAATTATCCTTGATGCATAAAATCTCTGATAATTTTTTATCAATTACGACGCGGGGAAATGGATACGATTTGTAATTTATGAACTTAACAATTTTTCACATATAAAAGTATTGAATTAAATTACCGATAAATAAATGAGAGTGACGATGTTCTTTGTATGTTGCGCGAACAAAAGTAAAACAATGGATAAAATTTCTACGAAACGTTTCCTTTGTGCGAAATTAATGAGCAAGTCATAAAATGTCGAATTGCAAAATTGTAATGTTAATTGCAAACGTCGATTCACCCGCCGTTTCCGGCTTAATAAATATTTTTATTCACACAAATTGTTTTCTCTCGACAAAATAAATAAATAACAAACTAATAATAATAAATTATCTTGTTTAACGTATATAACGTATGTAATGTTTTTCTTCCCCGGCAATAAATTAATAAAAATAAATTACCTTGTTTACTAACATGTATATACGTACAAATAGAAACCTATTGTTAGTTGTATTTATTGTATAGTACAATATAATTGTTTTTTTTATATAATGAAATATATATTTATTTAACAAGCAATTGCAATTGCGCTATGCATTTTTAAACTGATTCCAATGAGCATAATCTCGCGACACAATAGCAAATATTCTTTGTGGTCTCATTGGCAGAAAATCCCTTGCACTGCGGCTGCGAGTCGCAGGAATTATGGGAATGGTTGAGAGATCATCAGAAATTGGTGAGCGGGGTCGGCGGTGGTCGTAGCCGCGGAAGAAATGGTGTCGGAGTCGGTGACGTCGAGGGCGGTTTGTTAAGATGCGAGCAGCCACCCGAGCTCCGGGGTCTCGTCTTTCTCGATCTTGACCCCCACGCTTTCTGTTCCGCTCCGCTGGTCTTGAAACTCGCAATTCAGGACATTCAGCCCTTTTCCGTTCTAGTATCGTGGCAGAGCAGAAATCATTCCGGCCTTTACGGCTACCAAGTGGCGTATCACGCCTTGGACAACGTCGACGAGGTGAGTTTTTTTCATGATTGCGTACATGAAGAGATCGTAACTGACACTTGTGTCAGATAAAATGAACAGAAAAATAAAATCTTTTTTTTATACGGTGAATTTTTTCTCGTGGAGAAAATACAATGTCAATAATATAACATGCACAAGATAATAATTAGAATATATATTAATATTTGCGTACAATTAAACATTTATTAATAATATTCACGTTTAATTGTATTAAACACATTCGTGGGAACGCGACGAATTATTTTCTTAAAGCTAAATTCTCTACCGCAGTATTTTACGACTCTTTTTTTTTTTCTCTTTTTCTCTTATTCAAATCTCGGCATAAAAATCCGCGCACGTTGATAGCGACCGTCCGTTTTCGCCGTCGTTTCAGGTACGTGCCAAGCTGCTGGACCCGAAGGCACGTTCGGTGAGATTGACGAAGCTGGCGTCTGATACGCGCTACCTGATCTGCGTGCTCGGTTTGGGCAGTTGGGGCACGCCAATCCCGGAGGACATCGGTTCCTGGCAGTGGAACGCGTCGCACGACGACGTGATCGAGGGATCTTCGTTACCGGTGATGGTGAACTCGCCCACAAGTCGCTGCACCGAGGTTCGCACTTTGGACGCGCCGGACTCAATAGTGGGCGACGGCACGGTGAGCGATCGAGGCGGCATCGCGAGCATCCTGACGAGACGACTTGGCCTGATCGTGGGCAGCTGCATGGGCTTCGTCGTGTTCGTGGTGCTGATCTCCGTTCTCGGCTACATGAAGATGAAGAAGCAGCGCGCGACGATCAAGCGGGATCAGCCGCTTTCGTCGAATCCGCCCGAGTACATGTCGTACAGACACTTCTCGTTGCAGAGCGGCGATCGGGCGGAGAACACTTGTCCGAGCTTTATCAGCAACCTCGGTCCGCCACCTCTCAGCTCGTAGCAGAAGGGGAAAGAGTCTCGCAAAGAGGCTGACATCGAGCTGAAGACCGTGTCGACCTGCACCAACATTTACAGCTAATAATCGCGCGCGCGATGCGACGACGCGTAACGTCGTTTCCGGTCGGGAGAGAACGTCGTCCTCGTCGGGAACGAGACGGCCGTGAGTGTATGTGTGTGTGTGACATCGAATCTTCGAACTCTTCGCAGCGTGCGAACGACATGCGTGATGACCGCAATGACGTAACTGTGTGTATTCTCCGGTCGTCACAAGACGATGTAATTTTTTTTTTTTTTTTTTTTAAACGCCGCGAAACGCGTGATCCATACAAGATGTGGAACTTGTACGTAAGCAAACCGATCGAAACCGAACGGCGTCGATCGATAAAAAAAAAAAAAAAAAAAAAAAAAAAAAAAAAAAAAAAAAAAAAAAAAAAAAAAAGAAGGTTCTTTTATACTGCCTCGTCGAGCGTGATCACTCTATGTCATCACTCTCGCGATTCTGCTCATCTTGTGTACGCGAAGGGGAGAAGTGCAACGCAGCAAAGTGCCAAAAAAAAAGAAGAAAAAAAAACGCGTCCTCTGAATGTACAATCTCGTCATCAGCTGCGCGAGTGCAAACGCGCGCGCGACTTCCGCTGTGATGTGTGAGAAGCAACGTCTTCGAGCGTCGTCTGCGCGCGCGAGACTTAATCTCGTTATTGTACATCGACGCGAGAAGCGTCAGCGCGCGACTTCAGGCACGTCACGGTGTTTAAAGAAGCTTGTGCCAAAAGACCCGGAGAGCGCGCTTCTCGTGCGCGAAATCTGTGCGGACTTTCTTGCGAGAAAAATCAAACGCGCGCGCGCGTGTGTGTATGTGTGTGTGTGTGTGTGTGTGTGTGCGCGCGCGCGCGCGATGAATTAGCATTTTGACGGGAGAATTTTATCGAGGAATTCTTCAGGAAATCTTTTCTCTCTTTTTTTTTGTTTTTTTTTATACGACGTAACACAGCACGCGAAAAAAAAACAACCGGCGCGAATACACTTCAGGTGTTTTACGAAAAAAAATAAATAAATAAATAAAAAACCCGAGCAACGACGTATCGAACCCTCTCTTTCGAAACTTCGAATCTCTCGTACGAAGACTGATTTTTTAAAGCCAATTTTTTGAAGTTTTCTTCGCACAATTCCGGAGGAACTCGTCTGTGTGTGTATGTGACACGTTTTTTTTTTTTTTTTTTTTTTTAAGCCACGTGACGACGTCCGTGCAGGTGTGTGTATTCGTGAAATTCATCTCTGTAGTGCTGCGCAAGCAATATTAAACTTATTCGTAACGATAGTTCTAACGATCAGCACTAACTAAAAAAAAAAAAAGAAAGAAAGAAAAAACCGCGCGTCAAGGGCTCGTCACGTCGAAACACGTGAATCCTTGAAACATCGGGACGAAAAAAAGAAATGTTGCGAGAGAACGATCGTGAATCTTAGCCTTGTAGATTTTTATAATATCACGTGATAGGAGGCAGACGTGTATGAATCCATGAGGAACATTCGAACCGAAGCTCACATTCGAAATTTTTGAATTGCGAAAAATTAAGTGTGATTCCTGCCAAACAAAAACAAAAAACAAAAAACAAAAAAACAAAATGAAGTAATCGATTCCAATCGTTGCCAAATGTTAACTGTGTATCGAATGTCGTGAAAAAAAAATCGGTTTATTGTGTATATAGATAGAAGATATATATATATATATGTATACACATAGCATTCTTTATTATATAGCCTATATATGTATATATAGGCTTTCGGTTAATAAAAGTACTCTAAAGCTGTAATTTCATCGTTTCAATTATTCTCAATCCTTACAAAGTTGCGAAAAAAAATTATTTGACTGTTAATTAACGGTTCTCTCGAATGGAAAGACACCGGAAAATGGCACCGGAATACAGATCGCGATAATAATCACAAAAAAGTACGAAGAGCTTTGAACTCGTCGTTTCGTACGTTAGTTACATAATCTTCGGGAGTGAGAGAAATGTCACGCAATGGGACGCCGCGCTCGTCTTGTCGGGAAGGGGACAATTATTCATTTCGTTTCGCGTCAAGATTACGCTCGCGACGCATCTGGTTTATGATGCAGCCGCCATTCCGGCCAAATGGAATTTCCTAGCGTATCTCCGGCGATCCGTTAAGTCATCTCGCACGACTAATTAATTAATTATAATGGCAGCTTAGAACCGGACAGCTTAGAACGCCCCTCCTGCGGTTCACATAGATTCCGTAATTAACTCGGGTCTATTCCCGAGCGTCAATCAGTTCCGATCTGATACGTCGGCTGTAGAAGCTGCGGTTTGCGTGAATATGCATCCTCTAATAATACATGCTTCGATGGATCGTCCGTTTTATCGGCTATTCCACATCTCCGAAGTGTTATAGCGCGCACGATTTCGCGGAACAGGTAAGTGAATGATAAAACATCTTATCACCCTTGTAACGCCGTTACAAATGAATACGTTGTAGAAAATGAATATTAACTATATTTAACTAAAAATGTATTCTTATGTATCTCTTCCTTCTCCGCAATTCTGCGCTATAAAAAGACACCTTAGTATCCGAGGCTCTTGTACTCTGATGAAGTGAACCGAAACGTCGTGATTGTTCACAAAACGTCGGTATAAAAATGACAATGCGATTGTAATCATTTTCAGAAATTTTTATAACACTGCGAAAGCATTAAATACTTAAATAGTTATATATATACATATATATATATTTTTTGTATATACATATATATACATATATGTATATACAAAAAATTATATCTACACAGAGAAAGTAGTTTATAAAACATACTGTTTGACAAATATTTATTATATAAAATGAGTAAACAAGTATAACAGACAGACACGCGAAAAGTGAACTAAAAGTTGCGCGAGGATCTTGAAAACTTAATTAAGTACAGTTGGAATTATAGCAACGACGACAATGTCGATGCTCCTTGAGGAAAAGGCGAGTATCGCGAGAAGTTTGAAATAAGATCGCTGCCGAGTAAATTTAATGAGACTACAAGAAGAAGAAGAAGAAGAAGAAACACGACGGGAAAAAGGGCGATACGTCGAGCGGTATGCCGAGCAGCGTAATTATGAGCGCTAATTAATTCCAAGACTTTCATTTAACTGCTGTCGCATGTCGGCAATTCACCTTTGATGTCAGATAACAGTTGTAAATATGTGACGAATCGCTCGTAGAGATCTTCTGCTCATTTTGTACAAATTTATATTCCGTGTAATCTGATTGCACGCGAGGAGATATCCCGGCGCGGTCTTTTTTACGGCGGCGTAAAATTCGCGCGATCCTACGCGAAGATCATCGCGAAACTGGCAGACTCTTTCGCTAACCTCTTTCGCTGTTTTTCTCTTTCTCTCTTCCCCCCTCTTTTTTTAATGAAAAAAAGTACGTAACAGTAGCTGGCATAATTAACAAAGACGTGCGTGATGAAACTTCGTGAAGAAGAGAAAATAAAAGAAATGTACAAAGAAGAGTTTGCAAGCAAAATTTAATTAACAAAGATGTATGTTGAGATGTATCAAGAAACAGATAAATCACTTTACGTAGTTGTTGCGTTGCGTTTATGTAACGCGAGATTAATCTTCTTTCCCCGCGTCTTTATTTATTCGTTTCGTACGTTTCTGATTAAGTTCGCGCCCCTTATCAATCTTGGAAATAAAAACGTTCACATATATATTGTATACGCGTGCACGCGATACAGCAGAAGAAAAACCCCTTCGTAAACAGCTTTCGAAAATTTCCCTCGAAATTTCCAGATAAAGATTACAATATTAGTCTGTGCGATACGAATTATTACACACGGACAGGCGGGGGATGCGCGTAAAATTCCGAAAAGTTCGCGGAACCTCAAGCGCGGAATTCTTTCTCAATACAAGGCGGAAGTATTCCAACGTTAATCAAGCGAAACGTCAGTTTGCAACGGAAACCAGGCTGTGTGTGTTTTGCTTCGGAAGCATCTCTCCTCATGACAAACAACTGCGGTCGAGGGTTCTTCTATCTCGAGAGCGGGCAACTCCCGCATATTGTTAATCTTTCGCCCTGTGCACACGGGACCGACGCGGGGCGCCTGCAGTTTCCAAGTGCAACTATTAATAAGGTGCGCAGCGCGCCGTTAGACCGTAACTATACTACCGCCGGGTAGAGAGCGAGATGGCTCCGGGATATGAACATCCTCGTGATGTCGGTAGGGTCGGTAGTTAGCGTAACATAGCCCCTTGTATCTTATACCTCGGGAAAACTTAAGAGGCGGGGGCGCGCGCGCGCAAACAATTGTATTAGAGTCGATATCTGTGCAGAATGTTATACGGGAGAAGTCCCGATCCTTGCACGTACACCCTTGTTGTCCTCCGCGCGCGCGCAAAGGCGGATAATAAGCTCGAACAAGGCGGCTCGTAAAAGACGAGCAGGATTAGACGCTTGTGCCAACCGGGGAAAATTATATGCGCGCGCGATGAAACATCATCCTCCCTCTTCTCCTCTTTGTTTTTGCGCCTCTTATCCTGTCCTCTCGTCGTCAGCGCCTTCGATCGTGTTCCTCTCAACGCTACTTTTCACCTGACACAGTATCACCCTGGAGAGATACACTCGCGGGTATGGCTCTCTCTTTCTCGTTGTAAACAGTTGGCAGCTGTGAATGAGAGCAGACACACGATAGTGGCGCATTACGCGAACAGCACTTGAGCATCGCGTTTCACGTGAGTGTGTGTTGTTGTTGTGGCGAGTTTTTCTGATAATTTTGCGGAAAGCTGAATCGCGCGCAAATTCCGAGCGAGAACATGGTGCAATATTCTTCCGCAAAAAAATCCTCGGATATACATATCCGTCCCCTCGTTATACATGGCTGTATCTTTTGTGTTTGTGTGTGTGTGTGTACGTTGTGCACTTCTTTGCAGTCATTTTGCAAAGGGAAAAAAGTGACAGATTGCGCGAAATAGCGTTTTATAACGGCACAATAGTCGATACGGTATATGGTTCCGGTATAAAACTACCATTCGCGCCGTGCCGTGACGTAAAACATTTATCAAGTAACCAATTCACCGCGACGTGTAAGTGCGCGCCATTCCAAACGGCGCGATATCTAGAGAAGAGAGAAATAACTATCTATGGGCGCGCAGTCTGCTCGCGACAGCCTACAGCGCGCGCGAGGGGAGTCCATATTTATTGAGATGAACGCGACGGATTGTACGGGGGTTTATAGCGACGTATTATTGTTGGATTAGTGTACGTCTGGCAGCGTCAAAAAGCGATATCGATTGGACGGTTATATACTCGCCGATACACACGCACCGTCGTTCATCGGAATTCACACTTGCGTGTCGCGCGTATGTATAATATTTTATGTCGTCGACGTTAATTGCACCAAGAGTATATTTCCGTGTATTTGTCGGCGGTGGAAACGGTTACGGTTCTTTGCGCTGTTCAATTTCACGTTTGATGTTTCACCGTTTTCACAAGTGGTGTCTTTCTCTCTCTCTCTCTCTCTCTCTCTCTCTCTCTCTCTCTCTCTCTTTCTTTCTCTCTTTCTCTTTCTCTCCATCTGATTGAAATATCGTGTCAAGGTTTGTAAACAACAGAATATTTACACGCGCATAAAAGCAGCTGACGTATCTTGTGGCGATTAAAAAAACGTTTTTTGAGTGCAATATTTATCGGCCGCAAAGACAGGGACAAACGCAAAAATTCTCGTTTATGAAAAATATATATTCCGTTTTTCGTAAAACAAAATGCGCGGAAAAAGAAGATATTCCAATATGAGCGATTTAATTATATATTGCATACGTACTTCATTGTATGTTTGATGTTGTATGTTAAACTTCCCGTGTTTTAAGTGGCTGCGAACTGCATTCTTGAAATATTTTCGGCCGATCGAACGTCCGAATATTTGAAATTTCCGTAAGAAATTCTCTTCCCCAAACTGACCTAGTAATAACTTTTTTATGTGAAGCCAATACGTGGAAGCACGTGCGTTCTGTACAACAATTTATACGAACCGCGAACAAAAGCGTTGTGGTCGGAATTAATAGATAATTATAATACAGAAAAATGTTTGACATGTCTTAAATGTACGACATGTATCGCAAGTTGGTATAATCTTGATATCGATAAATTCCCGTGATTTAATTTCCGGAAAAATTAAAGAAGCTCACAAAAATATGTGAGGAGAGAATATCGGTCTGTATTATATTTGTGCAATAATAGCGCAAAAACATCTTCACGCTCACACGAGTCTCGCGTTTACTTCCGAGCGCGAGATTTCGCTTTTCCGTACATACCGTGTATAGAGATTTCAGATAGCACTTCGCCAGAAAACCCTTCTTCGATATATCGATCGGCAATATACTATCTCTGCCGGATTGCATTTTCTTGCCTGTCCCGTTTGCCATGTCAAAAAAATCTCCGCGCGACGACTTTGCGCGAGAAAAAGAGAGAGAGAGAAAAATCAAGAACGCTTTAAATGCCCGGTGCATGTCGTAATCTGATTTGGAATGATTCCATTCTCTTGATCCGGAGGAAGGAAAAGGACGGGCAAAGTGGCCCGGAAGCGAGAACAGGTACCAGAAGGAAGACGCTCGTGAAGAGACACTCGTTTGGCGAGGAGAGGTAACAACCTGCTTCACATAAATCTAACCCCGTGATCAAGAAATCGGCGCGGCGAATACGCAATCGAACGCGAAACGAGTAATACCGTAAAATTACCCGAGCGGAATAATAGAACAAGATGTTCGAGAAAGAAAGAGAGAGAGCGACATGGAACTTGCGGACTTGAAAAATGACACGATTGTACGATCATATTTTAATGTCGACTTTTTCTCGGATATATAAGTATATGTTACACATAGAGAATATTTATACGAGAAAAAGAAAGATACACTGGAAACGCTGGAAAAGACACAACTTTGTCTTTAAATGTATATAATATTTATTCATATGTATTTAATAAATATTTATTAATGCATCGCGAAATTTAATTAATAATATGCAAATGCCGGCCACGAATACAATAAAATAGAAATTAATGCCAAATGCAAATTTTCCGCTTTAGAATATAAGTATTTAACAAATAGATTTTAAGCGTGACAGACACACACACAACGTAGTTGGTGAAACTTAATAACAGAAAAAAGCACGGGCAATAAAAAAATTTATAGTAAAACACCATCAAACTGCATAATTAATAAAATAAAAAATGAAATTGAAATGTTAAAAATAAAAACTTACATCCGTTATAGCGGCAATTGATGTTTTAAATGAAAAATAACGTGATTCTTAACTCAATGTGGATTCATTAGCAATAGCTGTATCCGTGATTCGACGCAACGCGCGTATTTTGAATTAATTCCCGGCGTACATATTATTTTCATAAAATCGAATCGAGCCGGAGCGCATCATGTATGACTTCTCCAATAAGATAATTAATATTATTTGGCTATATATATGTCGGAAAATGAGTCCGTACGGCTTCGCGCGATCGGCGCGCAGCGTTTATTATGAGAGATCAAATATTTTCCGAAGTTTATGCTGACGCTCAAACCGTTTATGTACGTGTACGTTGCCATTTACGCAATATGAATTAAACAGTTGCTCATATTTTATAGGGAAGCGAGCAAACTGCATGGCGAAATTAATTTGAAACACACGAACTAAATGTGAAGAAAAAGAATGTCAAGTGATAACTCATACCCACACATATGTCAAATTAAAAAAAAAAAAGCTTACGTTTTATAAACGAGTTCATTAATATAACTAGTTACATTTTTTATACAAAAGCCCAGACTCTTCTATTTAAATCGCTTTATGCGTGTGTGTGTGTGTGTTTCCTATTTAATTTGTATACAAATATTATTGTACATATATTATTGTACACATTAATTTCTATACAAATATTATTGTACACATTTTTGCGCGTGCACGAACGTTTGAATCCAACTTGTGCGACTTTTGGCTCTTAAACGCTAAACGTTAACTCAGCGTGCCAGCACGTGGACGAGTCCGTTTGGCAATTTACAGAGGCGCAATTTACATAGGCGATTGACATTTTCGTACGTCACAGAGTGCGACTGCGTTCCACCGCGAAAACCAAACAAAAATGGCAACGTACTACGTGCGGTCATTCATTAACAGTAACTTTATTATGCGGCACTAATATATCACCGGACCGGCTTATTTCGGCAGCGAGAGCAAAAAGGGACACCGCATTACCGGCAGTGCATATTCAAAGCGAATAATAACATTTTGGACCGTCGTAATTTCGTCGAGCCGAGCTTTCAAAATCGCCATTATCGCGCCAGTGTGAAACACAATTCATACGCGAGTTTATCGGTTTCCTCCTCGCCGATTCGCGCGCCCGGGCCATACATATTTACCAGCGGATGCCGACGTGTCCGGTAATTACAATAATGACTTACATTTCCACGTATATATATCTCACGGTTTGCAGCGCCCCGAGAGGGAGAAGGGGAAATGCATCGAAATTTTCCGGCACAATATCGAAAATAACGTTTCGCGCGCATACATACATACATACACTCGCACGCTCTTCGACGTCGATATAAATAAAAAAATAAATAAATAGAAACGTTATTTGTTGAAAAATGGCTATGTATATATGTATATGTACATATATATGTAGACAATAAATTTAATTCAATTCGCTTTTTTAGTAATGGCGTTACCGATATAAATCTTTTAATTCTATTGTTACGGCAAATATGATTATTCCCATTTTTCAAAAGCACTTCAATATACAGGTTACATTTCAAAACAAAATAAAATATTGACATAAATAAAACTAAAATGTAGCTAGCTTGATAAATGAATATAAAATTATATTACACTCTGTATATGCTAATAAAGTATTCTTCGCGCGTTGTAATCCCACTTCATCCGCTGCAGTATTTGCGACATGCGTGCAGCGCGACGGCGAAATCGCCGATATGCGGCGGCGAATAATTTTACGCGCGCGCTGAGTACATTTAATCCATTTTCATAAACGACATCCCGAAAATACGCGCGATAACAATACCGATAATTTTCATTGAAATGCCGAACCTGTGTGTGAATGCGCGCGCGATTGGGAAAATATGTATGCGCTACGGCGACCTCGCCGCCGCCGCCGCCGCCGGTCGCTTGTGCTGTAACCTGTGCGGGAAATCGAACGGAAAATGCCACGAAGGAATGCCACGGGGGATGAGGAAGTCATCGGCAAAAAAAAAGCGGGAAGTGATTTATACTTTTGAGCGCGATGTTTCGCAAGCGCAGCGGAAGTGCGTCACAATACGCGCACATTTTCCTCGTTTCGCGAATACGTGATTTTTATCGACCACTTTTTTTGTTCGACGCGGAGAGTGACGGAGGCGATGCAACGAGTGTCTGAAAATATACGGACACTTATGAGGCAACGGGTCCCTTTAAGGGACTATCTGAAACTCGGAATCTCGTCCCAGTTTCGCGAGAAAAGAATGGAGCCGCGCTCGCACAATGAACCAACGATCGATTGACGGACTTTTCTTTTCCGGAACTTTTGCCGCGACAGCAGCTGCGATTGCGCTTTGACAAGTTGCGCGACCGATATCTTTCCTTCCGTGCCGCGTCGTTCCGTCCTATTTGCGAGAAACACGTCGATAACGCGCGCCGTCCGATCATTACGTCATTCCGTCGTTCCAAAATATGTTTCGCGCATACATGTTTACATATAGTTTACAAATACTCGTATATGTTTTTCCGGGGTCACTAAAAAACCGCTATGTTGTATTTATATTCAACAAACCAAAAAAAAAACCAATCAACTAACTTGTAACAATTTGTAGAAAAACAAAATTTGAGTAGATAAACAAACAGATAAAAAAAACACACACATAATGCTTTTCCAGTCGGAAACATTTTCCAGCGCGATCTAAGCAAATATCAAATTTCACACTTTCTCGCTCTCTCCCTCTCTCCTTCCCTCCCCGAAGAATCTCCTCGATCCGCGCGCGAGAAGCAATTCCGAGGCATGATTATGGGGAGCTCAGCGTTTTCTCTGAATCTCAACTAACTCTCCGAATTGTAACTCTTAGATCCGACGAAGATAAGGATCGATCAGTATGAAATGGGGATATAGGATTATCCGGCGATATTATAATGAGCGCGCCGGCCAGCGGGGCTTTATATCTCATCCTTCCAATCTTTTCTTCCGTGGGGGTCCCCGAGGAATTTGCGCACGCGAAACGAAATTTCAAGAGACTGCAAAGGCAAGCTTTGGCCGGGGATATGAGCTATTTGACTAACCGCGCGCGCGCGCGCGTGTGTGTATATAGCATACACGCTCCATTATCTTCGCAAACTTTGTAACGCGGCATGTAATGTAATGCCGGACGAGGCAGAACGCGCAACGATAATGTAATTCATCGATTTTTATAAACCAACTCGCGGTTATGTGCGCGCAATTGCGCGCGCGTACATACGCTATTTTCGCAATATCGCGTTATACGGCCGCGGCGTTTCGCCGATGTCTGGGGCTATCGGAAAACTAAAACACATTTAAGCGTTTACGAAACATTCGTCGATACTATACTTTCAGCCGTGCGCGCGTGTACACACGGAAACTTCGGGAAATGCGGGAAATTCAATGAGCCTCGAACAAACGTTTCCGGCTCCGTAACGACGTATTCGGGAAATAGACATGCATACAAAAGGGGCATTCGGCGAAATGGCGCCCGGTGGCTTTGTGCAAAGCACAAAGCGAATCTTACTATCGCGAGATTACATAAAACGACACGCGCGCGCCCGCTTGTTTCGTTTCTCGATCGTATAACCGCCGCTATATGCTCGCGCGCGCGCGTGTGTTTCCGCTAGAAAATACTTCTCGAATTTACGTAACCGTGCGCGTTCGAATGTTGCTCGAAACGCGCAACTACAATGATATGAAAAATCGCGCGCGATTTCGCGTTATTTGATCGGGAAAATGTTCCGCGTTATAAGTCGAAACCACACCATCGATCGCTAATAGAATGGGGGAGGGAAAAAAACCCACCCTCGACTCTTTCATTGTGTGTTCACTGACATTTGAAAATTAAATTTATTCAATTCAAGCTTCAATCACTACCCGTTCCGGATCACGCGCGAAAGCCATTCTCATTTTATATGATTCACTCGCTAACCTAATCAAGCACGCGCTATGCACGTACGTACTATATGCGTAGGCATTGTGCAATGTACGAACAGAATCAAATGCGTATCGCAGACGCATATGAAATGCGAGAATCCGCAATGTAATGTTGCTTCCATATTTTCTATTATATTTAGCAAACGATTGGAATCTCGATCGTGTTTCGTACATACATGTGCGGTTACGTAGTCGTAAATATATACGCATCGCGATTATATTTAAAATTATATAATTATATGTTCTCTCTCTCTCTCTCTCTCTCTCTGTATATATACTCGCGTTACTTCATTTGGATTCTTTAACCGATCGGAAGGAACAGCGTCTTCCTCTTTTCCATAATTTTCTCGCGAAGGTGGATTTTTATCGTCCACTTTCGCGGGTCGAATCATCTCCTCGGAGTGGAAAATCGCACTTTAACTTGGTTCCGTGCCATCGAATGTGCGGATACATAGAGGCGGGAATACGAGAACTCTCATTACCTTAATACCCCGTCGTGCCGTCTCGACGACGACGACGACGACGCGACGGCGCGGTCGGAATACAGCCCCGGCGAAATTGCAGCCGAGGCACACAGAGAGTAAACGCCACGTTACGAAACTGTGCAAAACGTGATGAAACAAAGGTAAATCTCGTCTTTCCCCATAAGACTAAGTCAGACGGAGAGAATCGCGTGATGGAGAACGGTGGCGCGGGGATTACCCGACTGTTTCGGCATGCCGTTGCGCTACTCGCACCGCTTACGTCGACCTTATGTTTCCCGCGAAACCAGACGATCAGACCTCGCAGCAAGCAAGTGGCGACGCGATTAATTAGATGCTCGTGTCTCGAGCGCTGTCGCATAATTAAACGACGGAGATAATCGCGTGTACGAAATAAACTCGCAGCTATCTACTGCGATTTGTTTGACAAAGGAGCATTGCTTGGATCTTCAGAAATTGCGAATTATTGATAAATCGCGAACGGCTGATAAAAATGTTTAATTATTTTACAAGCTATCTTGTTTTTTTTTTTGTTTTTTTTTGACTGAAGCGTTTTAAATTGATAAAACAGAGCTTAAAAATGCGCTAAAGATATTGCGTACATGTGGTAAAATGCAAACAAAAAAAAGAAAGATGTAAAAAGAAGAATTAATTTTGCAATTATTATTATTATTATAACGTGGATGTATATCGCCGCAATTATTAGATGTGAAACTGATAAATTGTGTATGTATGCAGCGATTAAATTTATCCATAGAGGCGGTTCGCAGTCTCCTTTCTCGCATAATTAATAATGCAATCAGCTTAATGCGAGCTAATGAGGAGATAATATTATGATGAAATTAATGCGCGGCGACATAATATCCCCGTCGTATCAAACCTATCATCTGCTTTTGTTGAATATTGATAATCACCAAAAACATGTATGATTGCTACTCGATAAATAAACATTATCTGTCGAACGTGATCTTTCATGTGTCGTAATGGTGTGCCTGCAGATCTTATCGGCGAAAATTGTCACATCGCGTTCGAGCGCACAATTTGCTATATCGCTCTTAATATTTCATTCACAGAGAGAAAAGCGCTATCTGATGGCGCGCAGCCATCGTGTACATCTTTCACGCCACAATGGGACGCCATGAATAAAGAGAGAAAGCTCCGAGAAAGAGAGAGAGAAACACAAAATTAGAGAAATTAATTAAAAAGAAACACACGAATAACGCGCGGATGTGCCGGGAGAAGTAGTTCGTTGAGAAGAGCGAGCTTTGTTCATAAATTTTCTGCAGCAGGTCGACAAATTACCGGGCAGACGGACCATCAGTAACGCGAGAAGTTTCAAAATTAGGTGTCTCAGGTCTCTCCTCGAGCATCGGCCAAAACTTCGCGCAGACTTCAAAACGAATACCCAAATGAGAATCTGACGTTTTCGTGGCACCACACCCTCCACGTGGAATTCCGAGTTTTCTTTCGAGCAGACGGAACTGCAGACTTTTGAAACTGGCGCACGAGCGAAATGTTGACACTTCGCAACGCTGTGCTCTTACGTGAAATATTTTGTTCAGCTACAAAGTGCCGGCGACGCGTCCTGATTGAAAAATCATCATCGTACCGTGTACGTGATTTTTGTTTTGTTTTTTTTTTTAATTTTCTCTCGGGCGCTTTTCCGTCAAAATTCAATATTTACTTATGAAAAAGCGCAACTGAGAAAACGAGCGAGCCAAAAAGGCAAGAACGTAAGATAGCAAAAACAATGCGGTTGGAGGAGAGAAAAGCGTAAGAAAGTGCATAAGTTTATCGGCGAACTCGGAAGGTTTTACTCGGGGTTTTCGCCGGAAACTCCGAGAGCGAGAAGAGACGCGGGAGAGAGAGAGGGACACACACACCGAAATTTATATAAACGCGAGAGAGCCGGGCCGTTATTCCGAAGAAAATTTCTGAAATAAATATTTCCATCGGTTCGAACCTGTCTCCTCTTTTCCACCCCGTTCCACTGTAAACTCATTTTCCGCGCTAGCACAAGGGGACGTCGAAAGACGGCGAAGTAACCTAAGGAATTTGAAAATTCGAAGCGAAAAACGCACGCGCGACATACTGGCAGCCGATTGTGTCGCGCGAAGATTCGACAAATTGAGATCGGCCGTACTCGAGTAGAAATACAACAAAGATGAACGTTATCGAAAAATTCGTAGAAAATCTGAGAAAAATCGATCGCGCGATATTTCGCGCCTCGACAATGTTTGTTAGTGTCGCGAATAAGTAAACGTTTTGTTATGTGACACAATATTTCCGGTTTACACGCTAAAAATATAAATTGTGCAATAATCTTTATTTGTATTCTTTAAGGTGTGTGCGTCGGAAAACAAAGCAGTGTCTGTGTTGATTCAGTTATGAAAATATTTTATAAAAATCAAATTTTTCGAAAACAAACCAGTCTGACTTTTTATACGAAATATTATCTTCTTCGTGAATTTTTCTTTACCGAAAAAAAAAACTACTATATAGATATATATCTATACTAATAATGGATTAGACATTTGAGACGGTATTCATACTGTGTACAATAGTCTGATCACCCACACAATATAGACATTATGCGCAACTTGACAACCGCATAATTGATAACAGCGCGCGGAATGCGATATTGTCGTGCATTTTAAGCAAGTCGCATAATATTGACACGCATATAAGCCAAACTGGAACGGACGGTCCGCGGATAATAATATATTCCAATGGCTATAACGCGCTTCGCTAAACAAGTCTCTGGCAAATAAAGCCACCGCGCTGCCCAACGGCGGCGCGACGTTTCTCCATTTCCCTTGGTCGTCTCTCCTCCTCCTCCTCCTCCCCGTCGTTTCTATTCTCAATAAATCCGAACCCAATTCCCGATCCCGTTGCGCGCGGCAGATGTGTACAAATAAGCTGAATCTCCACCCCGATGTCTTTCCGGCTTTATCGCGGTCGCAAAGTGACTTAACCGGCGCAGCGGCGGACGTTAATTGGTTAAACTTTATCAGGTGGAAAAAGCCGATCGACGCCAGCGGCGTCACCACCCTCTCGTCGCATTCGCACACACCTATCGTGTAATTCTCGCGTTTTTTTCATCCCAATTCTCGTCGCACACCAACTCCGATCTACACACACACACCTATATATATATATATATATACAACAAGGGTCGCCCGACGAATCCTCTCGCTTTGCTCTTCCGCGTAAAGCTGGAAAGCAACAATTTCGATGTGTACCGTCGCACTCTCATCCGCCAATACCGTTTGCCGTAGCGACGGCGCTCAACATTTTTATTTTTATTCGCACGATATTCTTTCACACCACCGCACCAGCAGCAAAACAGACGCCACTGGTATCTCCGACGCGTCCGGCAAATATTAGATATTTTACATTACAGTTACGGCAAATAAGAGCTGACGTTCGCGCTTTGCGGCTGGTTGAAAATTGAATATTGGGTAAGATATGTTTTTTTTCCAATACACACACGCGCGCGCGTAGACATCATTCACACGAGATACGCGTGCGAATTGCGGTCGCTTTTTGCACGCTACACGGTCCGTCGATCATCACATATATACAGTGTCGTCTTTTCATCTGAAATTTTTTTCACCACCATGGAGCGGCATTAAGCGCGAATAATGCGAGCAGAAATCGCAAAAACTCGCCGCGTCTATTCAATTTTGGAATGTTTTGTTTGTTGTTTTGCTCTGTTGAAAGCACAGACACGGGGTTTTTACACGCGACGTAATATTATGCCGCGACGTAAAAAAAATTATATGTATGTATATATATAAAATATGCGAGTTATGAAGCATTTTCAAGCGAAATATCAATAGTTATGGAACGAATGTATATCGGAATTGTGGTATCGAGATTACTTCTCGTGGTGTACGGTTGTATTACATATTGCAATAGATATGCGGAGTGTTGTGAAAGCATTCTGAATGGGATATATCCTAGCAGAAAACTTGTTACGAATGATCGATTGCACACATACCTGTACCTATGGTTGATACGAGTCCCTCCGGTGCAATATTTAGAATTTCAAATTTGTGGTCGCACTTACCCGTCACACAATCTGTCAAACGAATTCGAAATATGCTGCGCGCACATGGTCGAGTACGTGCGCGCGCGCGTGATCTCGCTCTTTCCTCTCTCGTGGACTCGCTACATATTTATCGAGAATTATCAGCAAGAATTTCAATGCTACTTTTGAAAAAAAAAAAAGTAAGAATCAAGGAAATGTTAGGATTTTTAATCGAAACCTGTAAGGAAAGGTGGGGAGTGATGGATTATTTGTTGTTTTTTATTTTTGCTTTCGAAGGTTCTGAAGAGGCACGTAATATTAATTGCTATTTATGTAATAAAGTTACGCACACAAATCGTCTAAATCGAATACAACACTTTTATCCGTTTTTAGATAATTATCGTTAAAAAGAAACAATCCTTTTAACGATAATTACCTACTGGAAAACTGATAAAAAAAAAAAAAAGAAAGAAGTAATAATACAGTTACCTTCTAAGCCGTTGATTTCGAAGTCGACGCGATATATTTGACACAGGCATCAGGTTCTCTTAGCCGTTATTATTTACCACTGTACTCGCGGCCACAAGTTGTCGTACATAAATTATATCGGAGAATGGTTGAGCGGTGGAATTCCGGAACGCGTCGCGATAAATCACATTGATCCGCGACGATATTTATCGCTATGCGCGGGCATTAATTGGATTCTTCGAATCTAGACGTGCACTCTCGTTAACCGGAACAGCACCGAGGCAGCTGCGTCGGGCCGAGCTGTCTCGGGAAAGCTGTTTCTAAGACCGGACGATTAGTCAGGATAACCCTTCGAAAGGAATTAATTATCGGCAGACCGAATATATATAAACGCGCACAGACAGCTTCCTGAGAGAGAAAGAGGGAAAGACAGAGAGAGAGAGAGAGGGAGAACAAATAACAATTCGTCACTCGCTAATCTCGCCATGATCAATCCCATCAATCGGCACGCCTCTTCCGCTCCTCGCGAGCGCGCGCGCGTGTCATCCCGGGCGCTCTTCTTCGGGCGCAAACACATCGAGAGAGAAGAGACATATCGATCGGATCGTCCTGCAGAGACATCGCACACAGTCAGAAGAACTGACAGTCAACGAATGGTTAATTACTACCGGCGAGCACTGTCGCGCGGCAGGCCAGATTTATGACAGCTCGTCGTTGTGCGCGCGCGACACATACACATATATACTATTATACATATATATGAATGCGAGTCGCGGCGGAGTCGCGATACGATGAACGAGATGAACGGGCGCGAACTGCATCGAGCTTTCATCACCTGCGTCTGATAGGGTTTATCGACGAGAGAGAGAGAGAGACCGAAATCAGAGAGCCACGCTCACTCAGTGCGCTCTATGGGACGTTCATGGCGAGGCCACACGCCCGGGAGAGAATCAATTTTCACAGCTCTCAGCCAGTTTTCCTGTGCTGAGTGGATGACCTGTATAGAGTGAATGACTCCCAGAATCGCTTACAATCTGAAATCTGCGAGCATTTAACGAAGCGAGCGCCGCGCGCGTGATCATCTCGCTCGATGACGTTTCAATTTCAGATTCGATGATGATGTTTTCGCGCGAGATGTCGTCGAATTCAATTTTTGAAACAATATGTACAGATAAACGCGTATTAAAATCGCACGCGTGGGAATTGAATAAATCGCGGGGAAAAAAATCCGAAATCATGCCGAACGAAAAATTCAAAGTTCTTCCCACGGTTTATTGCGCGGAGAATATATTGTAAAAAGTGTGTCGCAAAATTGATTTCGCTCTGACGGTTTCACAATAGAGCTGAGAGGTATATATGCCGCGACAGAAGCGGAGAACAAAAACAATTAGAGAGACAAAGGATTTTTTTGTATAAACCCCAGGAAAGTATATGTGAAACGGAGCGGGTGCTCCAATCAAATTCTCCTCGCGAAAGTGGACGCCAAATTTGTCAAAGAATCCGGTAGATGAAAGTAAAACGCGGCTAGCCGAGAATGTTCGCTCGCTCGCTCGCGCGTAAGCATGTGTATAGTACCTCGATTGTACACGCGCGTTATATTTAGAACGTTTCGCATATGTAATATTTATTGTATATATTATTTTCGATTAATTATTTCTTTCTCACTTTGATTAAACTATTATATTGCGCGAATTAACCATAAACGCCGAATCGGTGCTCTGCAACCTAACCCTAACCCCCCCTCCCTCCGAGAAAACTCGAGTGTCACCCTCGTAAATTTGTTATGCGAAGTAGTGTTCGCGCCACGTCAACGCCGCCGCCGAGAAGAAACATCACGTCGTCGTGCGCGTTCTCTCGCGATCCAACTTGGATCATTGTCAGCGCCCGCGATCTTTTATGTCTTTGCGTCGGCGTTACTTGTTCTCGCATTGTTTCGCCGGTGCCGCGTACACAAGACTCTCGGTTTAAAGCCCGGATCTTAAATACAGAAACACGCGAAGACGCGCGACTCTCTCGCGCGCACGAAGAAAAGCTTCCCCTCGATGGGGGATGGGGAGAGAGAGAGAGAGCGTGTTAGCCGTCTTATTGTTAGTCCGCGAAATCTATTTTCCCTCACAATCTTACTTTCTCCTTCATTTCCCGAAAACTTTTCACGCGAGTTTCCGCAATTTTCACGGTCAATTCAATCGAGTTGCTCGCGGACGCACGAGAAGGCGCAGTTTTACGAGTGTGTGAGCGAAGATCAACCGAGATTATCTCGCGCATTTCCGAATAATACACTTTGAGTTTTAAACGTTAGAGTTTGTATCTCCGTATACAAACACACGGACACGATTTAAATCTCTTAATATAATCGCGCAACACGCCGCAAAAAGGTATAATGACTCCTTTTGTGTTTTCGCGCGCGCGCGTGTACATCGTCTGGAGGAGAACATATCCTGAGCGGGGATCATCCAACATCCCAACCCTCCGTAACATCTCGACTTTAGAACAGTAGCATCCGTTAACCCGGTACCGGAGTTGTTCCTGTCGCTCTCGTCTATGTATCTTAGCGTCTACTCTCTTCTCCTTCCCCCGGCGCGCAGTCGGGAGAAGAGAACATCTTCATCGCATGTTAAATTATCTCTTCAGATAAGAACTTTCTCTCTCGCTCTCTCCGTTCGACTTTACTCGCCAATAAACTTGATCAGCGCACGATTTTATGATAATTACCACACTAAAATGTCAGATTGTAGATTTTAATACGCGTTCGCGGGAGAAACGAACACGCCGAACGGACGTCGGCTTCGACGTCGTTATTATCATTCTCGCTGCAGCGGGTTTACAATCTCCCGATAGCCGTTAAGGACGCTGTTTATAAGCGGATCGGACGATAGCGGGTGATAACGGGTAAACGATGAGGATGGGTTTCGCTTGCTCCGCGCTTCGAAGCATTATGGGTACTTATTGCGACGAGAGCGTCTAAGAAATCGCCTTATGGAACCGTGTAAGTCGGAGATTCTTCCTCTCTTTCTCTCTCTCTCTTTCTCTCTCTCTCTATCTATCTCTCTCTTTCTCCCTTCTTCTTCTTCTCGGTTCCTTTACTTTAGCATACGTTCCGCGCTGCCGCTGCCAGAGAGAACCATAATTCACCCCCTTGAACACCGCGGCCGATATTTAAAGAACATTTTAGCGTTCGAACGGAGAATCTTCCGCGAAAGAAAATATTGAGAGAAACACACCTGCGCGACGCGATTAACGTCTCATTTACTGCTACGTTATCGTATACTCTTTCCCCCTCAGGGGAAAACCCACTTTCGCAAAAACCGAAAAAAAAAAAAAAATGAATCTCGATGGATTAAATATAGATATTATATTGGATTTCACTTGTTTTGTTTTTATACTGTTTTCATTTATTACACATCAATTTTGTCAAATATACACATTTGTATTTGTGGTTCCTTTTTTCATGTACAAATCAAAACTTCCTTGTTTATTTATCTCCGCTTGAAACTGCTTTCAATTACCAAGCGTGTTTGTTCGAAAAAATCAACATCATGTAAAATAAAAATTATATAACTGTTACTGTAATTTAAGAATAATTGTAAACGTAGTTTATATTTATTTTTGTATCTCGAATTGGTACGTGAACGTTGAGAAATTCAAAGAAAGATAGACGTCGCGACAACTCAAAGAAAGAAATAGCACCCGAGCGACCCGTCGAATCGCGAGTCGGCGTCTTTTGTGAAGATCGATCTCCAAATCTGATGCGCGCAACGTTCCTTTCTCCTCTCTCCTCTCTCCTCTTTCTTTCTCTCTCTCTCTCTCTCTCTCTCTCTCTACACGGTAGACGATCGTATCGCGCAGCATGCAAAATACAGTATCAGTTGACTTGGCTTTCCCATCTAAATTCCGTAGCTACTTGGACGACGTGCGAAGAAGGAAGACAGATCATGGTATTTCAATGGCAATGTTCTCCGAATGCGTCGGCACGCGCTTTCATCGTCACAAAGCCATTTCTCTCTGGGAGGTGTCTTTGTATTCGCGGGGGAACATGCATCAGATTATCGGAGCAAACGTGACCGATCGAAGCCACTGGTATCAATTAGTGTTCAAGCGAAACACGGGAGACCGATTGCGGGCGCAAAATCCTGACAATAATCCTCGCACATAAATTAAAACGCGCCCTCATCCAACGCTATTTTAATAGCGAGCCTCCGCGATTTTAGAGATGAAGAAAATAAAATAAATAAATCACAACGGGGTATCTGTCTCTCATTATTCTCCATAGAAATTATTGCAAAATAATTGCAAAATATTTTCGAGCGACGTTTTCGTCGCTGGGAGATCGGAGATTGCGTTATTTCGAGATGAATATTTGCAAAAAAAAACAACGCGCGCGTGATATTTAAAAATCATAATTATTAAACACGCGCGCGCGCACGTATGTTATCGCGGCGATCGGTGCACATATTTCTGACGCGCACACGAGGGTCCGAGTACTGCTGAGCAAGCAATCAGAACACGCATTGAGATACACACGGTTAAACAGGTTCAAACCAGAGCAAACTCCGGACGCGGATAGGCACGTCAACACGCGAGCGCACACATCGTCGTAGAAATACGTAGACACACCGATACGAGAGAGAGAGAGAGAGAAAAAGAGAGAGATTGATTATCGACAAATGCAACATAAAACGCGTTTGTTAATTGGAAAAGTAATTTCGAAGGTTCGCGATTTATTGAGCGAGCGGATTAAAGCGCAATTTATTTTGCGCAAGCTGCGTCTCACTGTCAGCGGATCGACAAGGTGCTCTCGTTTGTGATCGAAATATCGAAATTTTGAGAAGAGTTATATGTGACGCGTGAAATAATTCACATATATATATATATATATATATATATATATCTCGCTCCGTGTAAGAAAAATTATTTGACACGAACATACATACGTATATAGGTCTACGTTCGAATCGATGGCCGATTATCGAGATTACAGTTTCACACGCAATGAAGATGCACGATGTCTTCATTAAATCAATCTTCATTAACGCGATTCGAGTGTCAGTTTCGGAATCGTCGGTTTAATTACATCGGAGAATCGCGCGGTATATTATCTCTGACACTCCCTCCCTTTCCTCTCTCTTCTATATGAAATCGTTTATTGCTCAAAAGACCGAACTCCGAAATTACTTCTACGTTCGATTTGCGTTGGTGATATTAATGGCCGAAGTTCGCTCGTCGGACGCGCACGCGGATCGCGATAACATCGCGAGAGATCGGAAACGAATCGCGGCGAGATCACAAAGTCGTCCGCGTCACGAGATCGCTTCCGTATAACTTTTTTGTTTTTTTTTTTTTTTTGCTCGAGCAAAAACGGAGAGGAGGAAATATCTTTCTGACAGAGTGGCGCACCGTTCATAAAAGTTTAACACGCATCTAGATTTTCGCTTCGCAGGTGCGAAAAAATTCTATTTCGCCGTGTATCACGTGACATTCATTGTGAGAGTAACGCGGAAAAAACCGCAAAATCGCTCTCTTTCTCTTCAAAGCGCGTCGTTTCATATCTCTGCGCGGGAACGCGCCGCGGGCTATCCCGTGAAAAAGGAATTTATATTATATTATATTAAAGAAACGTAAAACGCGCGTATCTAACGCGCCACATTTTCTTTCGTGCGCGCGCAATCTTTTTTTTATATTAAAATGACTGGTAATATAACGGGGGAAAAATGTATCGACCTCTGAAAATTCACATTGCGTGAATTTTATTGCGTTCGCAGATTGCGACGAAAAATATACGACGATCTTCACCGCATCAAACGCCGCGTGTTTCTCCTCTAAACGTTCGTTAAACTTCAATCTGCGATTCGCACACAATGGCGCAGGTGACGCAAGACGCGAGAAATTTACGCAAAGCGTTTACATTCGGATCAGTAGTTACTAAAAGAGACGAACGTTCTATCGCTAAGCGTCCGACACGGTGTTTTTTTTTAACTGTGATACTCTCGTATGCGTATCGGTAAAACACAGTGTGTGTTGCGCGCCACTACGTGCGTGTGTGTAAATATGTGTGTCGCCATATACGCATCACGCTGATTATCGAGCGGATCGACAACCGCCGTGTCGGCCTGTTTCGAGTAGCATGCGTTAATGCCAAACCCCGAAACCGGCGAGCCCTAACCCGCAAGCCAGTCGAGAAATTGCGTCGATGCAATTAAGCCGACCACCATAATCGGTTACGAATATTCGCGTTGAAGCGAGCGAGCGAGCGGACACACGCACTTTGATTAGACGTGCGTGTGCGCGCTCGCGAAAACACGCACGATCGAATCAATTGCTGTACACGACCGAGGAAAGAGAAACATCGGCGAACGACGCTTGATCGCGACAGCGGCGATATAGAAACGTCAAGACGGGGAGAGATCGTCGAACCGGACTCAAGAGGAGGAGAAAGGATAGTTGTTCTTGAACTGATTACCAAATCGTCGCGATGAGGATTGCATTTAACAATCAGGGCGGGCAATTTGTATTTCCGGGCAGTCCGACGAGTTCCATTAGCGTCGAGAGGGAGAAACGATATGGGTCACGTAGGACGTGATAGATACGAAAAAAACGGCACTTAAACCCTGATTTCGGTCGGTGTGATCTGATTGCTGCACCGGCAATAAAACCGAATTAAACGACTTTAATGATGGTTTAATGTTAATTGACCGGAAGGAAGCGAATTTATTAGATCGGTCGCGCTCCCTCGCATATATTAATGAGAATAATAACGCGCAACAAATAACGTAGTAGCGCTTTAAGAGAACAGAATATTATAAAGTTTTCTTACCAGTAAAAACACACGAGAGAGAGTGTATAAAGAAAAAATTGTACGATCTAGAAAAACGGACAGTTACACATACGTTATTGCAAACAATTTGCGTTAACTCGGCAATAAATTCTCGCGGCGAGACCTTTGCCGGCAGTTTAGTTTTTTCTTTTCGCGGTCTTCACGCAAAATGGCTCTCGTATATTTTTTAAATAAAGCGCCTCGCTTTCGTTAAACTGTCGACTTATATTTTTCCGTCTTATACGCGCGCATTGTGTGTCTCACCGTTGCGCATATAGTCATTCGGAGAAATTTCGGGGGATCCGCCCGTTGGCCGTTTGGAAAAACGAAATGTATCTCTTTACTTACTCGGGATTTCTCTCGGACTAATAGATAGTAGTAGTACTCCGTACTTTCGCAAACACGTTAAGAATTTTCCAAAGTGTGCCAAATTGACCCATTATCCAACTTATACGGCCGGCAATCCAACGTAACGAACCGAATAAACTCCCAAATGCATTTTCCGGCAGTGAGAAACATCTTTTCTTGAAAATTACAACCTACAACGCATTAAGAAATTTCCAAGACCTGCCGTTGAAACGACGAGATTCCGACGCAATCTATTTTATTTCTGGCGTATAATTTTTTTTTTTTTTTTGCACGCGCGACTACAGAAAAAAGTGTGTCGCACTCGATCGTTCGAAATACGATCGCCCTTCTTCGCGCACACACTTGCACCGCGAAAAACTTGCGACGCTCTAATCCTCACGCTCTCGACGATAAACTTTTCAGCGGCACGTACCGCGCGCGTATTACCGACGCGAGAGCGCACGCCAAACGTCTGAATTACGGGAGAGCGCGGACGCGAGTGTGACGAGGGTAAAAAAAAAAAAAAAAAAAAAAATCTTGCATGTCCGGTCTCGCGCGCGGTCGCCAAGCGAGAGTTTTATCGCGGACGACACGGTGACGATGAGCGCGACGTCTCTCCCGCCTCTCTCCTGTTTTCGCGCGCGGAAAATTCGTGAAAGAGATCTACGGCGGGAACGAATTAGGGAGACGCTTTTGTGCGGCGCGGAAATGCGAGAATCATTGAGAGTAATGTTCGCGGGTTCACGTACGCGAGGTAAAGCGTGAATCGGGGTTTGCGAGAATGCATACGCGCGTGCGGAGGAAAAAAATGCGGGCATTACGTGCGTGTGTATATATTGCGACGATGACGAGAACGGCGACGACGACGTGAGGAATTAAGCGCGATTCTTCGCGCGTTTAATTCAATGAACGGTGCAAAACACGCCGGCAAAAAGTGACGAGTGCCGGCGGGAATTAATCCTTTTGTAGCGGGAAATATTTTTGTCACGAGGCAAGGCGCGCGTCGGGCCACGGAACCAGATTTAATGTCGGAAAAAGTTTTTAGGACGTAATTCATCTCCCGACGCCTCGGAAAGAGAGAGAGAGAGAGAGAGAATTCGGAGTGTACCATATATCGCATATCTCCTCGGCTATGGAAATCAGGCGCGGATAGGGTTTCGGCCGAGGGTGTATCGCTCGCTCTCCGGAACCGACTATTGGCTGGTTTTTTTTTTTTTTTTTTTTTTTTTTTTTTCGTCTGGCCCGATTTACAAAAACATCGTAATCAAATTTGCCGGACGAATTCGATGTTACGCAATCCACGTGGTACTATGTACTATGTACGCGCGCGCGCACGTACACGGAAAAAACTCGTTCAACTCTCGTTCGTCAATTAACGGGGCCGTATGACGTCGGGATTTTTCGATACGAAAAGAGGAAATTTCTGTCGGCCCCGTGATTTGTTCTTCGAGAACGAAACCGTTGCGAATTAGATTATCGGTATTCGATCATTCCATTTGGAACGCGCCGGCTTTCTCTACGCGCGATACACCTTCCGTGTATACACAACGTAAATCGAATTTTCAACGACTTCAAAAAACAACAACAAAAACAGAGAAACAACGTAGCATTATGAATCTCACAATGGGAGCTAATGCATTAGTTGATGCTTCACCAACAACAGTCGGTGTATTGTGAGACTGGAAGAACGTATTAAAGACGAAGTCCGCGGCTTCGCAACGCGCTCTGTCTAAATCACTTCTTCGAATTTATGAAAGATCACGCGATTAAGACGCGGAAATATATCTTTCTCGAGAGGAGTATAACAAGTCTTCGAGACTTTAGTATCTCGTGTGGGAAACAAATGAGTTCTGCGAAATCCAATAAAAGAAACCAACACCATTTTCGCTCGTCGAAAAAGGTGCATCAGACGTCGGGAGAGGCGTTAAACGACCGTGCTTACATCCCTTTTTTTTGGGAGGGAATGTAAGCATCCTCCCAAAGTTCTTTCTTGATTTTACCTCCGAAGCGGAGTTGAAGCGCGAACGTAAGAAAGCACGTTAACGACGTTTTCGACGGTGTATCTCTCACCTTGCCCGTCGCCTCCTCCGCGATCGTTACCCGGAACAATCGTTGCGCACGAGTAGGGTGGATCGTCTGCGTGGCTTCCGCGCGGGCGGCACGCAGCTCGTAAATTAAGGACCGGATTGCCATTGCCCGGCCAGCACGGGCGAGCTAAATCTGCGAGGAACGATCGTAAACCACCCGCAATACTACACACGTTGTGTTGCCTCCACGACCAAAGGCCCGTTGGCGATGCGTGATCGGAGTGAATCTCGGCGAATCGGAGATAAATCTGCGGCAAAGTAATTCGAGGGTGAATCGCTTTACAACCGCGATGTAGATCAACCTGCGCCGTAAGCAACGACAAATCTTGATCTCAGCCGGAAAACATCTCGCAGGTACGTGCGAGAGGTTTCCGCTCGACGAGACAGAGAGAGAGAGAATTGCGTCGAATCCGCTAGATGCGATAAACACACACAATCGAGCGAATTGAATCGCCCAACGATTCACAGAGAGATTTTATTCAAGTTTGAACAATGTATGTAATCAGAATTACTTTATTGTGTTTTATTCATAGACACAATTCAACTGCACGGCGTGCGCTTTTTAAGTCATTTTTTTCAATATTATATATTGAATATATGTATATATATATATACGTTGATAAAATCTTTAAATTAAATATATATGATACATTTAAATTAAATATATTCGTAAATCTTTAAAATTCTTACTGAAACATTACAGCGCGCGTGTGTTTAAAACTTATTGATTCTGTGAAAATCAATTATTAATTAAACTGTACGAGCCTGCAAATTCTTCATTAATTCGTTAAAATCAATTACATTCATGCATCTGAAATAAGAGATGAAAAGACTGAGAGTTAGGCGGAAAGCAGATTACTTTCGTCTACATGCCACTGAGTGAGTATTACGGAAGAACAGTCGATCGAGATTCTCGAATTAATCGTTCTGTCGCGAGCTAGTGTGTGTATGTGTATGCGTGCGCACCTGGTAAGGGCGTCACCAGCAAATCTCCGAACGTCGCGGGGTAAATCGGAAACGAACGGTTTACGGAAAGCGCCGGTCGACAACCGGCATTAATGTTAAAATACGATTTCCGCTGCGTCGTCGATCGTTTGCTGCGGGTTCAGCGGAAGATTCGCTTCTACCCCTCCGAGTGTCGTAAAAAAAGCGTCGTAAAAGACCCCGTAATATTCCGGAATCGTCGGAGCTCATTTTGACAAGCGCACATACAGATTCGTCCCCGGAATATTATTTCGTACGAACGCGCGCGCGTTATTCTTCCACGCGGTTCCGAGTGAAAGACGCGCGTGCTGCGACTTTCCCCTCTGCGGAGATGGATTTGATTCCAGCGGAATTGCGATTGCGGCAAAAAGAGGCCGGTACGAACGGGGACATCTGCCGTGAACGTAAATACGTTGTCTCCTTTGCGACGAGCTCCAATAGGAAACCCTTACGTTCCCTTTACGGCTTCGCTCGAGAAAAGATGAAATAACTTACATCCGCGGGATATGACGGCGGAGAAGAAACTTTTTCTTCGCACGCCCGAAGACATTTTACCATTAAATGCATATTTTAAATTAAACCGGAAGAAGATACGCGCAGATGCGCGCCGTCATATCCCGCCGAGAATGTTCGTTTTAATGGAATATGAGAATCGTGATTGCATTTCAGCGGCGCTGCATAAAAATCTTCCGTTACACATTGTCACATAAATTAAATTTCAAAGAAATTTCGTCATTTCTTTCGGAGGAGAACAATGTCGTCGGAATACGTGTATGAAAATAAAAGCATCGTATGATAACGCGTAATAAAAAAAAAAAAAAAAATTATCCAACTTATTTTCCAATACAAAGCGAAACGTACATTTTATCTTTGCCTCGAGAGATCTCTCAAGCAAAGATAAGTCTCGAGTTTGTTTTATCTTGCTCCGCGCGATATTAATAGATACATAGATTTAATATACATGGATATATACATTTAATATACATGTTTCAACGCGGAGACTGCAGTTTCCGTTCGCGCGGATACATCCGCAGATATCGAGCGAGACAACTGCCGATATCGATTTTCGCGATACGCGCGACACGAAACTCGCGTGACTGAAAATCGGTATATCGGACGAAGGGCAGAGTATGTACGTGATACACACACACACACACACACACACACACACACACGAAAGGAACGGTATCAATTTTGTCAGTCTGAGATGGAGTGTTATTCTTGTTCGCCGCGATGCGGAACAGGAACGGAGAATCATCTCTTCTTTTTGGCACATTTACCACCGACACTTTCGCCCATTACATGTATATCCGCTTCTTCTCGACGGTGTCGCTAAAAGAATATCAATAACTTTTACGACGCGGCACTAAAGCGTCGAAATCGGCGACCGTTGCAGGTAACACGAAAAGGGACATTGTTTCGCCGCGTTTTACACCCGTAACCTATGCGACCAATTTCCCAGCGTCGCATATACGCTCGCCACTCGCGAATACTATTTCATGCGCGGACTTAGACCGCGCGTCGTAAGAACACCCCTGACAGTTCCCGGCGATACGTTATTCCGGTATAACTTCCGGTCTCTCCGGAACCGCGCGTACTTCGGACACTTTGTATTTTTCTCTGAAATTATTCACACTGCGCGCGAAGTAGTAGTTTCACATCGCCGTTCAATCGCAACGGAAATATTTAACGTGTTTATTTTTATAGTTTTCTCATAGTTTTAATTCTCCCGCGAGCTTTCACGTTTTTTTTTCTTCTTCTTCTTACTTGCACTTTGACCCGCGTGTTTCCCGCCGTCTTAATCGCCGTCGTCGCGCGATATTTACCGTAGACGCGTCCCGACGTAATATCGCGATATTAAAATGATATATTGACAAACTTGAGGACGCGTATCAGAATTTCCATGAACTTGCGACGCGGGGATCGAAAAAAGAACCGCCGCGAAAGTCACCGCCACAATGCCACGATAAATATGTAACCAGCAAGTTTGGACGAGATCCAAAGGGAAAGGTGAACCACCGTTTTCCACAAGGCTCATTGATCATCTCGAGCACGTATCGAGGAGCAGCGGGACTGAATTTGAGAAGAAGGTGAGCCGCCAAAATGAAAACTAGGGTCCTCCAAAAGTGAGACTCTCTGGGATGAGAGGAGAGAGAGAGAGAGAGAGAGATGTGGTCCAGATAAATAAGAAGCCACCCGATTTTCGATGGTGAGAGCGTTGTGTTCTAGAGCGAAGCACTTCGGCTTGAAACCTCGTAGACGAGATAGCGAAGAGTAGAGGATCTGCCGCGCAAGATCCGGTGTCGCTTCGCTCCCAATACCACGTTTGAGGAGTCCAATCCGATTTTGGAGGCGATCACCCGCGTCACGAGCGATCCCATTTACTTAACTACACCACTCGCAGTTTCATTTCGAGAAAATCGTTTCTCGTCGTTGCATTGCCATTCTGTGTGTGTGTGTCTTTCTCTCCTTCTCTCCTTCTGCGAGAATCAAATGTGACAGTAACGAGAAAATAGCGTTTTCGCTTGTATATATACTGCGAAACATAAGGATTGTGGGTTTTAAAAAATGTCCTCCGCGGTTCTTTCTCGGTCATGGAGAAAACAAGAAACGTTGAGAACAGGCTCGCGAAATTACTACGACGCGACAATTAAACGTTTCCGACGCAACTGCGCACGGAGTATTTTTCACGAGAAACACTTGGAAAATAGAGAATTGTTATCAATAACAACAACAGTAAGAAAAGGTCGAAGTCGAGCAAACACAAGTTGTTGAAATTATATAATTTTCTATATTTTACAGTTACAATATGAGATGCGAAACGTTTCGAGCTTTTTTTACATGAGTTTTTCTCAGTCGCGATTGCAAAAAGAAAAGATTGCAAAATTTAAAAATAATAAGTAACATAAAAGGGAAAAAAGTAGAATACAGCAAAAAATTCTCTTTACAAAGTGCGCTCCGAAAGTAACAGAAAAGTCATACGTTACATAAAAATGAGCCGCCAGATTGTCCATTGAAGTTAAAAATTTGGAAAAATAAGTCAATGTGTTGTTGTTCAGAGCTAACTGGTAGGAAAAGAACAGAGGCAGTTATTTATATACTTATCCCTCCTACAGAAAATATTCCACTTGTTTTCTCGTTTATGTAACTTATTATTTTTAAATTTTGTAATCTTTTATCGCGACTGAGGAAGTGTAAGGATTCGAGCTTATGTTGAAGAGCACCGTAAGCCAGGGTTATAAAACGGCACTGAATTTAACACTACAATTAAGGAACTCTATTCACTGTTGTACTACAAAGTCTTTTTAGTGCGCGGTTACAATTGACAAAAAGATTACTCTCTTGGCTGCTCGCTAGCGATTGCCGTGCTCGTCATTTGCCGGCACTTGCTTTCCGCAAATCGGTAAAATTCGGCAAGCCCGATTTGATACGAACGATGTTTACCGGCAGTTCGTTCACGCAAAAAATATCGTGTACACGTGTACAGCCGTTGCTGGAAAATATTCTGGAAAATTCCTTACAGGAAGACTCATGTAAGATTTCACAAAACGTTTCGCATCTCATATTGTAACTGTAAAATATAGAAAATTATTTTCAACAACTTGTTTTTGCTCGACTTCGACCTTTTTTTTACTGTTATTGTTATTCCCAAAACGAGTGTTTTTGAATTCAATTGTTATCAACTTTCGTAATTATTATATCTTCACCCGGAAAAGCGTTTACCCGCTGCGTTACGAGCTGCAAGAGCGACACTTTGTTTCTCCTAAAGTGCGCAATATAGAGATGTTGTTATAAACTGCGTTTAAAGTATGTAGCGAAACTGTTCGTGTAGTTTAAAACAGCAAACACGGGAGATACGTACGATGTTTGCTTGCGATCTGCGAAGACCAAACAAGATTCCTGCCATAGATAAACCGCATGAAACCTTATAAGGACGAGAGAGAGAGAGACAGGCAGTTCGCGCTGCCGGCGATATCTCATAGTTAATGTATCAACAAGACACAATGCGGCATATCGTTAGATGTATCTTGATACTATGTCTATTAAAGTGATGCACGGGTTGGTGTCTCGCACGTCGCGCGAATACGGCGCGGCGTTGTAATTTCTTACACCTCCCCATCCCCCCACGACTATTTTCTAATTACGAAGGACGTAAAACAGATACAGTGCGCGAAACTCTATTTTAGCACGTCGTTACGTTTTAGTATGTCATTTGCCGTCCACGTTATCGCGCGTGTGCGTAATATTTCGGTTTTTTATTATTTTAAACCGCGTTTATATACCGAAGAGAGTTTGGAACCGCGTTTCGGTTTCAAATAGAATTGCACATTTTAAACTGTCGCCAAATATAGATACATAAAAAATTACTTGTAATTTTCTGGACTTGTGGTATATTGAATATTAAATTTTTACAGTTTTAGGTTTGTACATATGTTTGCAATAAAATAGTTGTACTTGATTTTATTCGTAAATTACAAAAAGTGCTTCGAAATTTTTGAAACAATAATATATATATATGTGTGTGTGTGTGTGTGTGTGTGTATGTACACATGTGTATACTAGCATACAAAAAGTCATATATGTGTAGGACTAGCATATAGTCATTTCTTGGAGAACGCGAGGGTTGCTCGACAAATATCACGTAGGTACGTGGACGAATTTGTGTTTCCCAAGCGCAGTCATAATTAAACCGTTTCGGTATACGAAGCAGGCAACATAATTAACGTCAGCTTAATTTGAATTCGCGGTTAAACACGGGTCCGAAATTTTGCGCGGGCCAGCAAGCTGCACACTTATCTCCGGAAATTCGAGAACAAAAGTGTCTTCTTCGGTGGTTCACGTAAAGACCGCAAGCCACGGGGTTAAAGTTGTGCCAGACTGTGTGTGTGTGTGTGTGTTCGCAGTCGTGAATCCGAACATTTCGTCACTTTACGATGCGGCCTCTCTTTTCACAGATGAATAATAGGCGAACTCCACCTTTTACTGCGGTCACGAATGTTCCCGTTAACGTCGATATCTTCGCGCAATAACATAATGTAGGTTGATCGCACGAGAACAATAAGAGAGTGTGTTTTATTTCAAAAGCGTATATCTGGTGTCCTAGGGAAAACGTGGATCGTCGAAATAGTATCGTGTGAATCAAATCGTTTGACGCAATCTTACTTTGACGTCGTTTTGTACATCTTGTATAAAGACTTTCATAAATTATTATTTACATCGTAAAGATAATTAGCGTTTCCACGAAACAACGCTCGTTTCACACAGGCGCTTCAAGATGCGCATCTTGAAGATGTCTCGCAATATGTTCGCAAAGCACGCGAAGCGAGAAAGTCGTAATTAGCTAAATCAGATTAACCGGCATTCCAAACGTGTCCTAATTCCGAGCATCTATAATCCGGGATCACGAAACCAAAACGTTCTACATCTTACAACCCGGAGGCGACGCCGGATTATGAAGACGCTCGTGTATTTCCCCGTGCCACTTGTCCGCCTCCGTGCACGTCTCGTGGTTTCGCCGCTGGTTGCAATTAACCTAGCCGCATCCTGCCACCCGTTTCCCTAAACAGAAACCAGCTTAATGCGACGATGCTTGATCTAGCGCGGATGCGCCGCGTAACATAAACGGATAACCCGTAGTTTCTCTCCATAAAATGTTTACCCGCAATGTCTGACATTTCGAGTGACGCGTGTTTGATATGAGAGAGAGAGAGAGAGAGAAAGAGAAAAAAAAGCTGTCCTTGCGGAAGATAATCCTCTCTGTATAACAATTTTTGACGTTTCCTCTTCAACAAGGAATGATATTATTTCGTTTTTTTATTGTCAAAATTTTATATTCAAAACGCGTTTCAATTAGCATACAACGTGATCGGATTTGAAAAGAAATAAGAATTTTACTCTGCAAGCGAAAATTCGAGACGAATCCCGAGCTCGAAGTTTTAACAATAAAGAATTAAAATACTATAGTTGTTCCCGGGATGGTTGCAGCGTGTGTATGTCGGAAGTGCAATGGAATTGGCTCGCTGATGGTTGCGCGTGTTTTGCGGAGATTGCACGACACCATGAGGGAGCTATTCGTCTTGGTAATGCGTGAGGGTGTCCGCGACACGACAGAGTGGAGAATAAGGAGAAGAGAGAGAGAGAGAGAGAGGCAGAGACAGAGAGAAAGAGAGGGAGAGAGAAAAGACGCCCCATATCCCGCGCGCACTGGCAGATGAGAACCGCAGGAGTTGTCGGCGGATTCCCAGGATAGCCACACGAGGAAAGAGGTATTCGCGTCCAGATGCGTAGGATAACGCGACGCCGGGGTTGGGATAAGTAACCTCTTATTAATGAGCAACGGAAAGCGCAGACATTTAGGCATTTGCAGCGCGGCGAGGAGCGCTCTTCTCTTTTTTACGTTTCTCATCGATATTCCCCGGCAGACATCTGTCTTCTTGATGCAGATATGCTCGTACACGGACGCACTACACGTATGTGAAAGGTGCACGATGAAGAATGTACGGATTCTGAGGAGTTCTGCCCAGCGGCATGTGCAAGGATGAAAGTCCGCACATTAATCTAAGGTAGACTCGAATCTCGGTTAGGAATCTCACGTCGTGCGCGAATATCAGAATGGAGATCTCCTCGGCAAATTCCGGCAAACCGCCGTGAATTTTTGCATCTTTAATGTGCGCGCGCGCGTTCAGCATTTATTTTTTTCCCATTCCGACCGCAGCGGAACTTGCATATTCGGTTTAACGAGAGAAAAGTGCCGGAACGGGAAATGTGTAATAATTTTGAAATAGTGGATCATAAAATAGTAAAGATTGAAAATTATTGGATAATCTCGAATTGTGAATTGTGTGAACTTTTCTGGAAAATTCTCTTGTGCGCGAAAAACGAAGAGAGATATCGTATCGATTCTTTTGCGGATTGCACAATTCACGACGATGTATACATAAATATCTCTGTTTGATTTTCCCGTGTACTTTGACGCGTACAAAATACTTGGGGCGTGTTTAATTTTCGGAAATTCATTAAATTCCCGAAAGCGCTGCATTTTCTGTTGTAAATAACACAGAGCGAGTGTAATATTATTTCCCGAAACATCGGGGCGAAGTTTCTCCCGCGGGGGACGCGCTGCGGAACATCTTTTGAGCAATTACATCGTACACGATAAGGAGTTTCCACTTTCGTACGTCCGTTTTTGACTTGGTAAATTACGGTTTGTCGAAAACTTTCGCGCCGAAACTTTCTCCTCTATAGCCCGCGCGCGAATTGCTATTGAAACTTCGAGTTAGGCCAAAAGCTTCTTATCGGCTATTTCTCTTATTGCAATGCGCGCGGCTTTCGCAATATTTCAGTGTCCTCTTAACTCCGCGGATCTCTGAAAAAGCTGCAGGGGGGAAAAGTTGGGAGCGCGTTTTTTTTTTTTTTTTTTTTTTGATTACGGGAGCTGTTTTCAGCATGGATTGGAATTTTGGATGCGCGCGAAAGGCACCGAGAAACTTTGACAGGAAACATTATAAATGTTTTTTTCCCCGCTGCGCGCGAGATTTATGACGGAATATTTATGCATTCGCATCCATTGTCATCATATCTACGTGTCTCCCGCGAACGCGAACGCGCGCGCATCGTGGAATAATTCTCGTATACTTACACACATTTTATCCCCCCCCCCGGATAAAAGTTATTTCGTCGTAAAAATTTTCCCCTAGTGTTCACGAGTCCAAGAAATCTAGGACTTGTTAGCGAGTCAAGTCCATGGCTTTTAACAGCGAGAGAGATCTTATTGTCTCGTGTAATTTTATCCGCGCTGTGTAATCGAAACGCGTACGACGACCCGGATGTGTAATGAAGTATATCCCGTTTTGCGCGCTGTGTGTGCGCGCGCGACGATATTATCTCTATCTCCTCGTTCTCTGAAATTCTTCCCCGCATAAACTCATCGCGGATAACGAAATCAGGAGGAGCTGTCTGATTTTTCCGTGTTCGCTGAATCGAAAAGCTAACCGCTTTGCGACAATTTTATACCTCGCGATTCTGGGTCATACTTTTAAAGTCCGCGGTGCTAGCGAAGAATAGAAAAAGAAGTAGCGTAGGTAGGTAACGTCGCGCGACGATCGGAGCGGACTCGCGAATTTTCACACGTGAGAACAACGTGGCGCGTGAAGTTAAGACGTGGTGAGGTAAGGGATGAAGGAGGGAGAGAGGACGGCGTTCCCGATGGAATCAGGTCCTCGAAACGAAATGCAAATATGGCATTATTCTATTGAACGCGCGGAAGCTTCATATTTGAGTGAACTATGTGCCTTGAAATCGAAGGATTCGATAGTGCCGCGGAGATGACGCGACTCGTTCGGGGAAGTTTGCATATTTCAAAAATAAATTGTGCAACAATTTAAACACGCACTTGCCGTATAAATTGTGACAAGAGAAAGGGAGCTTTACAAACGTTCCTTATAAACACGTAAATAATTTCGCTTTCGTTTATGTCATGTAAGCTTTCCCTACAGTCTTAATCAGGGCGCTACTTAATCAGCGTGAAATATTCAACGCGCGGGACAAACGCGCCGTCACCACTTACAATGGCGGCTTAAATAATTTCTTCGCGGTTAATTGGATTAATTGCCTTCCGCACATACGCGTGCGCGCGTGGCTCTCACTTATTTCTTCCGGACGTCCGCCTCTCCTGAACCGAGAATGAAAAAAAAAAAAAAAAAATACAAAAAAATAAAAAAGAAAAAAACCGCGGCGAAACAAGCTACGTAGAAGTGTTGGCGGAGGTCGCCCCTATCGTAGCTACATCGGAGAACTTTCGACGGCTAATGGAAATAAAAGAAAGTTCTCCTTTTCTCTCTTTCTTTCTTTCTTTCTTTCGCTCGCGCACTCTCCCTCTCTCTCTCTTTCGCAAGCATTGTGCAGTTCGGTTCAGGTTCGTTGCGTCTAAGAGGGTGCAATAAACGACCAGATTTTCACCGGAACGACCAGCAGCTAACGAACCAAGCGGCAGTTAGACCACACTCAGCCATTAGTGCCACTTTTTTCGATGCACTATGATATCTCGCGATACAATCGAAAGAGAGAGAGGAAATAAAAGCCTGCAATCGGAAAATGCACATCTATATAGATGTGCATTTGGTATTACTACGTATATAGATGTGCATTTAATGAAGTTTGGTATTACTACGGTATTTCACGTGCAATTCTTATTCTCGTTTTTCTTAAGTTTATTATTTTTCTTCTTTTTACTTTCTCGAATCAATCGAATCTCGCGCGACAGATATAATATATGTAATATGTATATTTAATATACCTATGTTTTATATATATATATAAAATGTAATAACATCGCTCAGTCATGAAATGCAGTCGCCGGGATTCCTCGATAATTTAAAGTCCGCGAACAATATGCAATTGTTCTGCAGAAAACGCTTGCCTTTCTCATTATTACTTTTAATGAATTAATACGCGGATATAATTGATTCCCCGGGAAATTCTCTCGTGTTACGTTAAAACCCGTTGCGCAAGCCGCGCGCTGACTAATCGTGTTTGCGATTCAATTTCACGTTTTTAATCGCGTATTGTGAATAGAATAAAAGCTTAGAATGTTGATCGGATTCCGGCTCATTTGTGTGCTTTGAACGCAAAATACTCAATCTTCCACATTTGTTGTGTTTACACGTCCGCGTGCACATTTATATTTCGATGAACTTATTTGAGAGAAATATCCGCGACAATCGATGCCGCCGCTCCTTCGCGATTTCCGTCCGAAGTCGTGTTAACGATGCTATTGTACCCACATTGACAAATCCCTATACATATACATATTGCGAGTCCTTGAATATAAGAAGCTCAGTGTACAAAACCTAAATCGACTGTCGGTCCGCACAATGGAATATCTTCCCCCTCCCCCCCGACCCGACCCCGGTTGCGCGCCACATTTACTTCGTCGGACGATGAAGTCGGGTGAGTTATAACCATCCTCGACCTCTTCATTCATCCCTCACTGCCGTGCCTCTCTTCCCCTCCACCGTTTGCGCTTATCTTGCGCCCGCCTTTCTCGCTCTCTATTATCATCTCTAACAAGACGTACTCAGCGAATTCGTTAATGACTGTCTGAAAATCTCCGTTATTAAAATTAGCGCGAACTTGTGTTTCGATCCGTTTCTCCTCTCCCCGTCTCAGGTTCATTCCTTCGGATTACTTCGTATCTTTCCCCTCGTCCTAACGTTCTTCGAATACTTTGCTCGAATTTCCAGACACGAAGAAACCAGCACGTTTATTGATCTCTGAACGTGCGGCACGAGAAGCGCTCGAGAAGTTAAGAAAAAAAAAATAGTATTAATGATAATAACGAATATCACGCGCGCGCAAAGGATATCCAACTTCGCGCGAGTGTATTATCGTTCCCGAAGGGGAATTGCTTCACTCTCGCGCACGTACGCACACATCACGCGAATCCGTTTCCGGATAATCGCCGCAGCAACTCTTTTCCGTCCGGTAAGTTATCCGTCGCACGATCGACTTTCGGCGGAAAGGAAAAGGGGGCGAGGCGAATTTATCGGCAGGATTTGCAAGCGCGCCGGAGGGTCGACCTCTGATACGGCGGGCCGCGCTCGCTCGCTCGCAGAAATTCTTTGAAATCCGCTCGACTAGTAAAAAACGCTTAGAGACCTAGGTGGGTTAGAGAACTTAATCACGACTCCGCAAGAATCGTCTCCGAGGACTTTCTTATAATTGTCGTATACGGCGGGAGTAAACGGAAAACGCACTTTCCGTGACGCTCGTTTCGTAAGAAATCATGAAATATTTTATACATGGCAATTTGCCAAAGTCAAGTTGCGGAACAGTGCGTTCCCAGAGCTTATCGTTTAAATCCCGTTTGGGGTGATCAGTGGTTAACCGTTACACGAAGCGGAAGTAACGCATCAGTTTCCGCGGCACGAGTTTCGTCGCGGATTTGATTTGTGTGGAGACGTTTCGCTTCAGCTGCGAAATATATAAGATATCTCGTTGACAGTAGTGAATAACAACGTGAATTTTCCTTTACATTTTTTTTTTTTTTTTATTCAATTGAAAGTAACACGCCGCGATAAAGGTACTAATATTTCTACAGATCGTTTTCACAATAAATTCGTAAAAAGAGAGAAAGAGAGAGAGAGAGAGAGAAGAGATACAAAAACGTCTCAACACATTTGCAGTTTTACAACGTCGCGCGATGAGAACATTTTATCAACAGTCACACGCATTTGTCAGGCCTCCTCTGTTCGGTTCGTAAAGATTTTAATTTTCTGTCGATACATGAGTTGTCTCTTTATCCGCGCTAAACACACACGTAGGCGATATAGTGCCGTAAGTGCGTTATCAGCAGTACAGATTCGCGAACGATATCATTGATAACAATGTTATAAACGGCACATAGGCGCTTCATCAAAGAGAAACGAACTCGAAATGCGATATATATTCGCGTCTCTCTCATGTCGTTTTCGTGCGGCACAGAGAATTATACAGTGCCGCACGGCAAAGCACACAATTACCCGTTGGCACGGCAACGAACTTTTCAAGCAAACAAATTTCAATTTCAACGATCGTGTCTCTTCGTGTTGACGCATAAATGTTCGTTTCAACGAACTCCGCTTATCTCCCACGCGTGCATTCTGTTCGTCAAAGTCGACCGGCCAAAAAAAAAAAAAAAAATACACGTCTCTCAGCCCGTGTACAAGAACCTTTTTCGCGCGAATCGAGTTTTTACCGCGCGCGCGCGCAATGTATAAAACGATGCGCACTACATCCACTTTACATTACAATTCGCTTAACGCGCGCGCGCACGCGATAACCATCGCGTTATAATAACGTCACAAAAATTCTGCGTCTTGATGAAATTCCGCGGTAATTCTGTTTACTTAAACACCGCGCGAAATTACAATCGGTTATTCATACACTTTTATTAAATCAACTGAAAAGCTCCCGGATTTTTCATTTTCATTCTTTTTGCGCGCAAAAATGTTATTTGACAAAAACGCTATCTACACCTGTAGCGTTAAATAATACATTCATTTGCTCTCTCATCGTTTTCACATTAACGCGATGTGAGGATTAATGTTTGATCTTCCCCCTCTCCCCTCCCGCGTATGTGTCACACGCATCACGCAATTTCATGTCGAAAACTTCAGACAAGAGCGTATCGCCGTATGAAACGCGTATAAAAATAAAAATATAAAAATTTCACGAGTTGTGTAAATTAACATCTTTTATTCACACATTTCTTCGTGCGTATATAAAAGCTGTCCAATTAGCATACAAAATGTAATGATTATGACTCCCGACCGTTGCAACGGCGGAAAAGGGTTAAACAGGAACGCGAAGAACATCTCCAGTTTATCCGCGATAATTAATTCACAAGTAATGGCATGTACAGCACGCCGGGCGCGTTAAACAACCCCCCGCAGCGACGCGAACAAAACGAACTTCATTGTTGATAGTTCCTCGCTCGCGCGAGAATATTTCCTCGGGCAGTTTCTCGGTAGGAACGCCGGAAAACACATAGATAGGGAGAGAAAAAGAGAAAGAGAAAGAGATACAAAAAAAAGAACAAAATGCTGTGCTTCTCGATTTATTATCCGCTTTATCGGCAGCGGGAGAACGCGCGCTTTTCGTCGCATATAATCATTCCCATATGCGTGAGTAAATCCCTGCTGACAAGCGTATATGCGCACGAGACGTACGTACATAGGTTGGCGAGGGCCAACGAGAGGGCTGGACGGAAAGGGTTGTGCGAGTCGGCAATAACGGACGGGTCGAACGTCCGCACAATGGACCGTTTCGACGGGTGTACGCGCGTCCAGACCAGAGGATGGCCCGCGAGAGAGAGATAGGGTAGGATATATTTCGAATATATATTTGGGTCCGCGAGCTGCTATCGACGCGCCGTAAATGATCGCTCGCCGATTTCGGCACCGCCGCTCGCGCCCGCCGCTGCTTTGTGCGTTTTCGCCAAATTAAGCCACCATTAAAATAATAATCCCACGTTCGCCCTCTCTCACTTTCTCTCTCTTTCTCTCCTCCGCGTCTGTTCCGATCACGCGCACCCTCGCGATGCCACCTTCTCCCCTCTCGAGCGAAAATCGACGCGGACGCGATCGACAATAGTCGCGCACCGCCGTCCTCTTGATTATCCATCGACGCCCGGGATTATCCCCGACGGACGCAATTATGTGCGTCGTCGCTGGAGCATCGCGCCCCTGGACCAGTTTAAGCCAGTTTCACACGAACCACTAATTTCGTTCAGTGGTTGTCAACTTTTTTTTTTTATCGCCGCTGCGTCTCTCGGTCGTAAAACGATTATGCATGAATTGATATGTCGAAAAAAAGGGAAGTGTTCTCAGGAGAATAAATTGTGAATCTTTTTTTTTTTTACTAGCACACAAACTCGTGAAATTTATATGAAAATTCGAAAACTAAAATAACGAGAAAAAAATAAAACTAAAGTAATAAGAACGGTAATAACAAAAGTAATAAGTTGTAGTCAAGTTTGATTGTTTGAAAATACTGACTTTCGCCCTGTTGTTCGCAGCTTTTATTTTTTTTTTTATCATTAATTGGTTGAATATCGGATCTGTTATTTGGGGAGGTTTTTTTTTTATCCTCATGCGAGAAGTCTACCAACGCGAAGTCCCAGCAGAATTGGACGCTTCGCGAAAAGCCGCGGGATTATCCTACCACAATTGGATTTGTCATTCCGATGTTCCCCTTTCACGAGCGATTCCGACTGCATTCGCGTGTGAAAACTTCCATTTAGAGAACCATTCTTTCCCGGTCGTGTCTCTCTCTCTCTCTTTCTTCTTACTAAGACACTCCGATGATCCAACCACGAAACCGTGTGAAATCGACCTTATGGAACGTGTCGTGCGGGAACACTATTCTCGCCAGCACTTCGCGATAGAATTGTGTAATTACGCGATCGGGTTGCGATTCGATTTCCGGTCGATTGACGGAAAACGGCGTTTGAAGCGTTTCTCGTTCAAAGAAAAACAATTTCGTATCCACTGTCAAACCTGGCACGAAAAAAATTATCGTCGCGCGCGATTACGGACGTTGAACCTGAAATTTACGTCGGCGACTATCGAACAGTGAGTCGATAATAACAGTTATCATTCCCGATAACTGTTTTGATCATCTTCGTTCTTGCCACGCCATAGCTTGCCGGAATGGAATTTATGGAGTTCATGAGATAGGTTTCAAATTATAACTCTCTCTCTCTCTCTCTCTCTCTCTCTCCCTTTCCTTTCTCTTGCTGTGCGCGCGTTATGAACTTGCGCGCAGCCGTAATAACGCTTTTTACATCTGCGCATTCAATTCTCAAGCGAGAAATGCATCGCTCGAAACTTCGGAAACGCGAGAATTGTTTATTGCGCGGAGAAACCTAAGAAACATCGCAATATCTAATAATAAACAAAAACCGTGTTTTTCTTCCGTTTGTAATCGCCGGGGCGGAAATTATTTATAATTTCCAACTCGCGCTCAACTCTACGTTTTGCCCGGAATTAAGCGAGCAAAAAGTACAAAAAAAAAAAAAAAAAAAAAAAACGAGAGGTTAATGATATAAGTTGTTTTGACGTTGGTTCCGGACCAAATCCCACGACGTATCGTGAAAAAGAACGCATTACCTTGCTTAATATACGCGCCTGTGTGCAACGGACCATTACTCATTGCCGTCCGTTGTTTGGGGACGTATCCGAGCGTGTCACTAATAAATCTTTATGAGGATTCGCGGCAAATAAAAGACAAATGATGCGCGGGCGGGTATTATGTGGGTCAGGATTATCAGTCGGCGCGCGAAAATCGATACGCGCGCGTTTGTCATTTTTCCGCGGGCCCGCGTTATAATCTATGAGTGAAATATGACAAAGTATTAGTTGCCAGACTCATTTCTCTCTACTTTCTGTGTTCACGCGGAAACACCGCGGGAAAATAGAGAAAGAGAGAGAGAGAGAGAGAAAACGCGCGCGGTTTGTCGTCGTAGCGCGGTCCGCGATAACAAAGCGCGCGGCCGCGCCGGAGAGCGCAAGATAAGTACAAAAATATGTTGTAATAACGAGTAGTCAACAAATTTTTCAGTCTAAATTCATACGTAAATCAAGCTCCACGGTGGCGCAGGCTTATACGCACATCGAGTTCATGGCGTCCCTTAAAACGGGCGCCACGTACGTACGAATGTATTAAAACGCAAACGTTGCATAAAGAAGATAGTGCTCGCGGTTGCCTAAAAAAAACATGTGTTTGCCGTGCGTAAACATAGTTTCCATTATCATATAGAACGAGCTCGTATATTATATCGTTGTTGAAGTTTTAGAAAGAGTTATTAATTAGTACTCCCTCAAAAAACAAAAAACGAAGATAATCGCGCTATTGCGTATTAATGTGTCTCGTACAAAAAAAATCAATATATTTACGAAGGAAAAGAGAGATTAGATGAAACGGATAATGCACCTGCTGAAAAGCGAGTTCAATATTTAATTGCTAAACTAATGGTGTTTTTGGATATTATTTTATATTATAAATAATATTTTTATATATTACAAATAATAAAAGTATATTGATGTGTTTGCAATGTGAAACTTCAAATTTAAAGCTTTAAGGTTGAAGATAGTTCCTACAACACATTTTATTATATTCATAATTGATCGTCGTGTTTTGCAAATTTTATTAGCACTCGACATATTTTTCTCTCTCTCTCTCTCTCTCTCTCTCTCTCTCTCTCTCTTTTCGAAAAGCCAAGCAGATTTACAACAATTCGACTTCGACACCAATCGAAATTTTCATATTGCGGGAAAACACACGCAAACGTAAAGTTATGATGAGAGCGCATAAACTTGGTAATTTCGATGATCGATTTCGCGCGAGAGCACATTGCTCATAAAAATGAGAACTCGGTCGCTATGAATGGAGACGGATGGCAAACGAGTAGAAAATTTAAATTCGAATACAAGAATCCGTATTACGATTCAAGTCTGTCATCCCATTGCCATAAAAGTCTACTAGTTTGCGGAATATTCGCGATTCTTTTTTTTAAGAAAAAAAAGATACAAAGCCTGGCTTAAAAAAAAAAAAAAAAAAAAAATTCAGCCTCTTTTTAACCGTAGCAGTAGGGCACATCGACTTGAAGCGAACTTTAAGAATAAAGGCATTGTTCGTGCCAACAATACGGTCTAAATAAAACCTCAAGTCTACTCTTTCATCCAATTATATAGATTCTAATTTGGTTCGGTACTATCAATTATGCGAACAAAATCCGTGATGCTTTTGTATCTGTAATCTCTTTCGTTCATTTTTGCTTTCTCGCGTTCGCAATTAGTTTCGCGAAAAAAAAATTCTTTTTTCGAGTTTTCAAAATTTAATCTACCAGGTCTATTTATATATTTCGGCTGTGGCAAGTGGTTTTCCTTTATCGCGACACATACATACACACACACACACACACACACACACACACACACACACACATACATACATACTTACGTTTGTGCAGCGTTCAATTGGCAATATTATCGGATCAATTCTATCGAATGTGTGGACTAAGTAACGTTATTTTTTATTGCCGCTACTTCGAAAAGAAGAGAGAAGGTCGAGATGAAAACTTTTCAATCTTATACAGAAAATTACACAGCACAGCAATCATCAATCATAGAAACTTTTTTTAATTACCATCCGTCATTGACATATTAATTATATATTTATGTACAAGGAAATGATGGAAAATCTCACTTAGTTTTAATTAATAATACATTTAAATTAATTCCGTTTCGGCGGCGCGCGACGGTGTTAATATTGATTTATACTACTTAACATTCTGATTTTAATACTGCCCGATGCTGTTAATTAATAATAATTAAGATATATGTTAATACAGGATAAGTAATATAAATTATACCAATTATATATCAGCTTCGTCGTATTTCATGTTAAATCTACATTCTGCAATATAATATTTACATGATACAACGATATTTGTCATGTAATAATCGATTTATCGTCTAAAAAACGTGCTGACATCCGAAAACAGGATTATCCACGCGTCTGATAAAAGAGACACACACTTTTCCAAAACGAGAACATTTTTAGCGGAAAAATTCTCGCGAACACATAAACTGATGCGTGTGTCGTATTTTTTCGGCCTCTTTCCAACGACGTCGACATGGCAGGCACTCCACTACGGAGTTGTAAAAACTTCGGTTGGAAACATAATTACCTGACGCGGACATATGTTACATCACCACGAGAGAGTCCGAGCGGACGCGAAAAAACAAGCCAAAATAAAAAAAAAAAAAATTTCTATGAATAATCTGGACATTTTTCAAGCAGAAATTAGGCATCCTTTGCATACACAAAACAGATTTTTCTTGTAACGATAATTAGGATGAAATGAAAATTTTCGCGATATATATTTGTTGTATTGTTTTTAAGAATAATTAAACTTCCTTTTTCTTGTTTGTCAGTTGCAATGCAATTAAGGGTCGCACAAATCGACCCGTTAATTAATTGAACATTCACTTCGGCTAACACAGATTTTTTTTTTTTCTTATTGTGTTCGCGATGATAAATTCGTGCGTTCCAGTTTATCGATAACGCGCTACTACGCCTATATACATACGTAGCCGCATTGTTCACGAATGCTTCTCTTTGCGCAAGTTTGCCCCGCAGAACGGATACCACGCGTCCACGGTCAATCTGCGTGAAAGTTTCACGTGAAACCGGGAAGAATCGAGGAAAAAAACGGATCTTTTTTTTTCCCCTTCTTTCAAGCTGCCTCATTTTCTGCCCGCGCCTTCTTTCTTTTCTCGGAGAAAATAGACGCATCCGTGAATAAAGCGCATTGTTCCAGACCGCATTGTTTTCTCGACCGACATCTTCGACACGCGGGACAAGGTGCATCTCTCTCTTCGCTTTCAACGGAAGGTGCCCTTCGTTATTCGAGCACGTTATTCGCACGCGTATGAGGGTTACCGGTGTCCTCTCTTTCTTTCGTTTTTTGTGTTACTCCGACACAGCGCCCTGGTTTTTCCTCGTCGTCGTGATACGCCGCGCACATACGCCGACGAATCGTGACAAATGAATTCGTTCCGGGAATATCTCCATTTTCAGACTCTCTCCTATTACGTTTCTTGTTGCGAGCGCGCCGGTATCAAAGTCGCGCGCACAATAGCGAATTGTAAAACGAAACGGGGAGAAAAAAGAAATCCAGGATACGGGCTACAATCGTACACAAGGAAAGAAAGCCGAGCTGGATTCGTTATTAGCTTCTAGCGGAATATTGTTGCGATACGACGACGGAATGATAAGCGCAATTTTCAACGGAGATCAAAACATAATTATCGACGATTTCTTTTCGAAGAGATCTGTCGAAGTTGTTTTTTCCCTTTTAAATTGCGCGTTCCTTTCTTCGATATTTCGAGCGAATACATTTCCGAGTTCTTTCAAAACTTCGTGTAATAATTAAACGTATTTCAGATTAAGATACTTGTGTGTTTCTCTTTTTTTTTTTTTTTTTTCGTCGAGGTTTGGCTCATTCTCGGCGAACTGAATTTATATAATATATTTAAACTTAATCTGTTCTTTCGCAGGCCGGATTGTAACGCGGGATATTATTAAGAAACTGTTAAAGTTATACGGACAGTCTTTCGAAAACTTTCGAAATCACTAAGACAATAACGGTAAGATAACGTCGCGAGGTAACGGCCAGGTCGCAATTATGATAAGCGCCGCCGACGGGGAGGCATATCGATTTTTCGACGCGGCAAAGTGACCATCGAAATCTGTCGACAGAGGTCGATCTGCCGATACGCCCAAGCGCGCGTACATCTCGTTTTGGGGGAACGTATGTAGTTATAACTAACGGCGAGTGATTGGTTTAACTTTACTTGCGCGGTTGTTGACACGTTGCAGTCAGCCGCGAGCGGTTTGCGCTTCGCAGATTTACGAGGCACAGCCGCGTTTTTTTCAACTCGCTGTCGGACAACATTTCATATTTCGCCGTTGTGCTGCTCTTATCCCGTCAATTTGTGCGCGAATTTATCGTTAAACATGAGCAGAGCTACGTAAATTTCATCTCTCGCGTTCGCGCATCGCAAATGCGCACTCATTAGATGCACAACTAATTATGCTGATTGCAAGTTCCGCGCATCGAATTCCGCGTGTTTCGCATATTTTCTGGAATTTGCAAAATTGTGTATGTATATCTCGAACACGGCAATTCGCTTTAAGTGATTTAAATGTCTGACGGAATAATTCATTGAAGATTCACGCAAGTTTTACACAAAATTCATCCCGGTTCTCTCTCTCTCTCTCTCTCTCTTTCTCGCGACCTTAATCTCCTTAAGAGATTAAGATTTTTCAAAACACCGTAATTCACTTCGTGTCTGTGACTCCGGAGAGAACAGCCTCGAATCTGATTTGCACGCGCAAATGTACTTGCGGCGCCACGCTCGCTCTGAAGCTCCGATCGTCGAAGCTCCCGGTCGTACAATTCGCGCTGACCAGTACGTATTACCAAATTCCATTTCTTCGTTCTGGGATCGAGTTACGTTGCCCGGCGCGGAAGATGTACGGCGTTCGGCCGCGCGCTTAGTCCACGTCAGTAGTCGACGGAGGCAAATGTCTTCATCGATTACGTTAGCGGTTACCGTGGCACGAGAACGCGGAGCAGAAGCATCGTCGCCGCCAGTCCGAAAGCAAATTCCGCATTCCTCTGTGCGGAAGAATCGCGCGCGCGAGAGAAAAAGAGAGAGAAAGGCGTGTTTCTGTCTCGCGTCCGTGGCTTATCGGGAAAGAAAAAACCCATCCCTTATTCTTGGGTCTCTGTTTTCGATATCCTTCGACAACTGGGCGAAGAATTATATTTGGGAGCGCGCGCCGCGAAGCAGCCGACCACCGTTGTAAGCACAGTCGCGAATGATATATTCGAAGTTGAGCGCGCGTGACTCCCCGAGCGATATTTCACGGAAGAGTTTCCACCCTTCCGACGAGAGAAGTCCCGAACCCCGAGAGCCTTTTCCTTCCTGTCCCGCGAGAGTCTTTGACATTATCGAGATTCCGGAGACACCTGGAACGCTGCAATTTCGTTCCTCCGCCTTCATCTCGAGCGTGTATCTCTCTCACCTCTTTCCCCTTTGTTCTCGCTTCCCCGTTCTCTCATTCATTGTTTGCCTTTCTCGTTTGCGACTCACTATCCGCCCTTATTTCGCGTTCGTTTCAGAACACCGCAACGAGAAGGGCGGAGAAGGAGGAAAGGTTAGACGTGAGCGAGAAATGGAGAAGCTGGGGGGTAATTTAACAGAGGCCAAATGAGATAAGATAGCCCCGCGCGGTGCGGTCGGGCTGGTGTTCTTGCGGTTCACCTTGCAACTCGGTTCCGCGACGCTAAACACGAGCCTCGATTCCAGTCATGTAAACACGTTCCGCGATGCGCCCGCATGAGACTTTTCCAAGAAAATGTCCGATCTGACAGAAGGAAAGCTTTGGGTTCGAGTTTCGCGATACGCTCCAATAACTTAACCCGCGTGTTCCTGCGAGACGCGAAATCGTCATCGGGTTTCAATCCGTGTTCTTTCTTTCGTTTACCGATTGTTCGACAAAGTTCCTCTATTGATGTATTTTACAAACAATATAATTGACAAGAAAAATTTTTTTACTCAATGTTAATATTTAATTTAATATCTACGTGTGGAGAGAGAAGTAATTAGACATACATTATTATTCTACATTCCACACGATTACACGTGCGCAAACGTTGCTTTCAAGTTATCCGCTCGTAAAGCGACGGTGCAACGTTTCCGAAGTGACGGAATATTCGCGACCGCGATATTTTCTAACACGAGATAATTAAAAATACAGAGTTAAGTTTCGCAAACAAAACAGATCCGAGCGTGTCAAATCGCCGATCTCTTAAAAGTAATCTCTTAAAAAAAAAAGAAAAATATTTTTAACAAAAATAAAGGGAAATGTGCAGAGTTAATTTACAGCACGAGAGCTCTCTCGCAGCGAATAATTTTTTTTTTTCGAAAATATACAGATTATTAAAAATATCTTTCTGCGAATTTATCGCGATAATTTACGCATTATTGTATTATTTCCTTCTATATTTTTACGTATATACACGGGAAACCGAATACAAATAAAGACAATTTTAAAATTATTCTGGAAAATAAATCTTGCACTTCAATTAACGATTTAAACAACTATTTTATATTTTATATTTATTTTCTTTTTAGTATAATAATACAACAATATTGATTCTCTAAAATTTATCTTATCGATGGTGGTAGGAATGTCATCATTTATTTATACGATCTCTTTTTTTATCGACAACGCTGAATGCGAGTTTAATATGAAAATTATGTGGAGCATCCCTATTTCGTTCACGGTCCGTGGCCCAAATATCCCCCACGGCTCACTTAATATCTCGGGTCATTTGTCGTTCAAATGACCGCATAACTTCGCCACGTTCTACGAAACCACCGATTTTATTGACAGCGGTCTGAATTAAGATGGTATCGCTGACTGCGGAAGAACGGTAATGCGGCAATGAACCCTTCGATTTTCGTTTTCGTAAAGAAAAAAAAAGAGGGAACCCGTTTCGTCATAAAGAAACGCGAAACCGATAAGGGTGCGCGTACATATAAATAAAATATGTAAGACGCGTGTGGTTTAAATTTACGAACGGAGGGAAAAAAACCCAACGTTTGTTCTCACCCTCGGTATAAAAGCAAAGAAGCAAAGAAAATTACATATTTTGCCCCGGGAAATGAACATGTACAAACGACAAAGCGAGTCGATTGTTGTCATAATCTTTGACTACGTCTCTTGTGTGTTTGGCCGCTGCAGCGATTCTCTTGAGAAGCAGCGTTCTGTCTCTCTCTAGAGACGCGAGAATTCTGTAGCTGCGCTAACACAATCGGCAGCACGCTCAGATACGTTTTCTCTATTATTAAGCCAAGTTCACGCTACGTTCGACATGCGTACATTCGAACGTCCGGAAATTCTCATCCGGAGATTACATTCTTCGCTACGTAGAAAGCGGATCGGTTTAGTTGGCCCAATTTTCGGTATGGCGTAGTTAATACAACGTATTTCCAACTACGAACTCAACAGTGTGAATGATGCTTCAGAAGTGCAAACACTCAAAACGGGGAAGTTATATATCCCCGGCATGAAGTACAGGATTCGTATTTGACATACCTGAGCACGAGCGGGAATTTTAACGACTCTCACGTCGTTCCACGAAAATAAAAACGCGCAAAAATAATCTATTAATTCGCAAATTCGGCGAGAGCGTTAAAAATATTTGATTATCATTACACACAAACGAATTTTCCATCGTGTCAAAATTTATCCTCGCAAATCTCTCGCGTCGACCTGTGTGTGCGTCAAATGCGTACACAATAACGTTCTAACAAACATTTGCCATAGTTGAATAATTGCTTTATGTAAATTCCAATGCAATTATGTAATTATATACGCGTGTTTTTTTTTTCGCAATTTATGATTTTTCCGCGATTCTTTTGCGTGTGCCCCGCAAAGTTTATTGTCGAAAATAATGAATTTTTCGTTCGCTGTTTGTTGACGGCAAACATTTTCAAATAAATACAAAACCGCGACAAAAGAAACTCTTCGATATAATTTTTCCTTTTGTATTAAACCGTTAACGCCGCAATTTTAATCCCGAAAATTGCTTCGTTTGGTTAAACCGTGATAAATATAAAATTTTGTTTTAGTTTTATTCGGGAAAAATATTAATTTCGTGTATGTGGAAAACGAGCAAACAAACAGAAACAAATTGCAAACGTCATCATGGTAAAAAACTCTACCTATAACGTTGTCAAAGATTTGTTATTCGCGCGACTAGAAAGTGCGCGTTGCGATATTTTTAAAAATCACAAACGCAGGGTGAAGGCGAGAGAGAGAGAGAGAGAGAGAGAAAGGAAGGAGAGAGATGAAGAATATAATCCCGTATATATCTTGTGAATGCCTTTTCATATCCGAATCGACTGACGTGCTTTCGGGCGGCGATTTTGGCCCGCCAGATATTAATCACGTGACTCTTGGACGACACGGGCGGTTCAATGTACGCGACATCTGGCATTAATTCGACGCTTAACGTTCGGCAGTTCGAATTCCAAAGATCTCCGATCTCACGGAGCACACGTAGAGGCTCTGGCTCGAATCCCGCATATAATTTCCGTAGGGGGCGAGAGCTCGGGACCAGAAGCGTCTACAGGAAGAACGATGGGCACACGTCTGTAAGTAGTATTGGTGAAATATGGTCCCGACGGAAGCGTTTTTATTCGTACACTTTATACACACTGGAGATCGCCAAAAATTCCGACGTTTCTATTCACAATCGTTGCAACGGACGCGAGATGACGATGGAGATCTCTGCAGAGAATTTTAGGAGTAACTGTAACACACGTCGAAGAAAATGTCTGACATATAAGTTTGTGTGTGTGTGTGTGTCGCGTCTAACTGTAAATTCTGCAGCTATTCCACTCACAAACTGACTTTATTACTCGGCATTAATGTTGGTCAAGTTAATTTTAAAAACAATTTCTGTAATATTCTCCGCACATGGAATTATCTTACGTGCGTTTTTCTTAATACCGAGAATTCACTTTGTGCGTCGAAACGGAATAAACTGTCGACCAAAAACTGATTCGTTATTGCGCGACAATTCAGCCTTCCGCGTGAAATTCTGAACAAAAATCCCACTATTGTTACTAACTGCCATCAAATGTTGTTGTTACGAAAAGTGCTCGACATCGTGTTCCGCTTGTCAGTGGGTCTGGAGTTTCAACAAAAATCTCACCGTGCTAGTTTGCCAACTGCAAAAAATGTCGTGCTAACGACTTTTTCACGATGCTCGAACCCCGCAACACAGGATGTCGCGCAAGTATCGCGCGCGCGTGTATATAACACGGTGCATCGGGAAGCCGCACGTGTCAACCTCACGTGTCACGACACACGCGGATCCTTCCTTCGAAGCGCGCGAATCAAATGTCGTGATTTCGCAAGAGAAGCGACTTAATCATCATCAAAGCCCGCTTTAGCCGGGAACCAACTTCCGGGTCTGCTTGTAACGAGACTTGTAACTTGTTCCATCCCCCGTAAGTACAATCTGTGCTGCGCTCCGCGTCTACGGGAATATCCGCTCGCGTCCACGCCAGGAGTCACCTATCCGTTTAATCGATGTTTAACGATTCGAGTTCGAGAAACTCAGCGACGAACTTACGACGGTCCGAACGAACTTCCGCCATTCTGGGAACCCCCGTCTCGAAGTGTTTCGGATGGTGCCAGATTTCGGAAGCGTGCGGGCGAGACTTGTCTTCGCGAATTTTCGAAATATGTTACACGCTAATGAAAGATGACAATAAAATCGATAATAAAATAATATTTATCTGTACATGTATATGTATAAATTTTAAAATTAAATAAAAACTAGTAGTTTTATTTAATCACTTTCTGCAAAAACAGAACTTTTTTTTTCACATCTAGCTTCAGAAATTCGAATGATAAAGCCGCGCCCTATATAGTTTAAAAAGTGAACTTTAGACGGTCAAATGTAATTTAAATGAAAGTTACGAACGAAGAAGTGACACATAAAGCACTTTTAATGAAAATCTGCAACACACCGTTAATATCGTCCTACATTCTGCGCTGTAATTTCGCTAGTAATAATTGCTGAGTATATGTGGGCAGTCAATTTGCTATGTCTGTTTAATCCAATATCAAATCTGTGGAAACTCCAAAACGGGTAATTATATCTCGTAATACGATGCGCTACGTACACGCAAAACAAAATAATTGAGAGCTAATTGCTCCGCAGCGTAAAAATTATTTCTACTTGCTCGTTTTATCCTGAAAATTTGAACGGGTATTTTTTCTATTTTCTGGAAGAAGAAATATTGCGTTGATTGTTTAAAAAAAAATATATATATATAAGTAAACACATATCGAAACCGTTTAATTAGCTTTCTCTTCTTTAAATGAAAAGAGCGGCGTAACATTCTTTTCTAATAGAATAGGAGTGAAATGATACACACAGCTGCGGGAGCTAATCTGGCCCTCATCTAATCGTGCGCCGCACTGGCGAGGAAAGGAAATCTCGTGCCTTCGCAGACAAGCGAGAAAATTACGTTCCCCCGTCGGCGAAAACAGCGAGCGAAAAACCGCGATTTCAAATTGAACGAATCGGCCACGGCTTTCGCGCAAACAATCGATAAGTAATCAAACGCGTGCCGGTCTTCCTTTCTACCTTCTTTCAGCCCTCATTTCCTATCCCAGTGCCGTAACTCGCTTTATATTGACGCAAATAAAAAGCCCGGAAGTAACTGGATTTATTATCCGCGAAGTGTGTACCGGGAAGTTTGTTAAGTGCAGCCGTTCGTAAGATAATATTGCACTCGAGTTGTGCGGCGTAATTCTGTTTTCTATTCTCCGGAAAGCAGCGCGAATTACGTCTCTATTCTGAATTAATGACTATCGTGTGTTTGTGTTTGTGTGTGTGTGTATACGTCGCTTATTTTATACAGAAGATTTCTCAGAAAATATTCTCTCTCTCAAAGTAAGCTCACGTGCGCGGAGTTTTTTTGCGCGATTTAAAGCCAGAATGATTAGCAAACTTCGCGCTTCTGAAAGTTATTTTATAACAATCTTATGCCGATTTATATGAGTTTTAGAGGTCGTCAGCTGTCAGAGCCAGGAAATCTATCGCACCTGCGGGATGATAACCGGCGTAACGAAAAATATCCGGACGTCGACGAAATTGACATTAAACGCTGACTTTTATATCTTCTCTGTGTTATGACAAGGCAAATTGGTACCTCTTTCCTCCTGCGTTTGGCTAATTAAAGCCTTGATTGATTAATACTTTTTAAAGTGTGATTAATCGTCTTTGCCCAAACATCTCTCGCGCTGTTAATTTCTTTTTCCTTCTTTCTCCGTTTTTTCCTTCTTTCTTTTTCTCTTGTTATTCTCAAGTGTACCGAAGACACACGACAGACACCGTGGCAGTGTCGCATTTTTGTCGCCACGCCGGTGGAAGTGATTATTCGAGAGCGCGCACACTCTTGATTGAACAAAGACACGTGTACATACGATATAGTCGCGCGCTATCTCGTAGAAAGTTCGTTGATCCGCAAGAATCCGTCTCGCGAAAAAAGAGGAGACGACACGAAATCCTCCAAATGAAATATTATCGGTGACTAGAGGCGTTTAAGAGGGGAAAGAGAGCAAACGAATTTACGGTTCGCCGCTAAATCCCGTGAAGGATACGCCTCGTGGGAAAGTCGAGAGCGCGCGCGTTATAAGACCGCGTGTTTCGCGAGAGACGATAAGTCTCTTCGCGTATCGTCGGCTTCAGCTTCCATTTCGTAAAATATTTCCACCCCGCGTCATGGGGCGCGAGCGTTGCAACGACGAACGTGCTCATCCCAATAAAGCGTTACGAAAATTGTACATGCGAATGAGCGTACGTATATGCGTACGTGTGTACGTGTATGTGTGCGCGTGTATTTGTGTGTGCGCGCAGCCGGTTCCATTTTCGCAGTTCTCGCAAACGAGAAATGTCAGCGCACTTATTCGCGTGTACCGCGAAATTTCGTGCGCTCGTTCTCCATGGCGCTCGGTTACGCTTTGTTGATATTACACTTCGTTAGAACCGCTCCGTGTTGTCGATTTGTTCGTTACACTTAAACGACGCGAGTGTGTGTCTTTGTACATTTCGAAGTTGTAAAACAATATATCCGGAATTATTTCCAAACAACCAATCTCTATACAGAGGTTAAAATATAACAATTGCATTGTACATCAAAGAGAGAGAAAGAGAGAGAGAGAGAGAGAGAGAAATGTGCGTAATGCAATTCTTCGTATGAAAGTTTCAGGTTTTGCAGATTCGTTTCAATATTCACGAGAATGCGGAGGGAAAAAAATTGCGACGCACAAAGCAAGGGTGGAAACTATTAAATAGCCGCGAAAAAAAAACTTTGTGCTGGTGCTGAATATATATATTATACTCTTGCTGTGTGTTAATATCGTCGTGAACAAACGTAACTTTGCCCGCACAAAAGCCTTTCGAAACTTTTCACGCGCGCGCTACTGTAAGAGAGTAAAAATATTATATTCTCAGGAATTGTGTAATTAAACTATTCCCGCATGAATTTATCTTCCCTGCGTACTTTCGCGACGCAGGAAAGAAAAATCCGTGAAAATCGGGTGGTCGAGGGCTCGGTATAAAAAAAAAAAGAGATAGAAAGAGAGCGGACAACATTTTATAAAATCCTATTAAGTTCATAATGAAATCCGGTTAATTGTACTTAATGGCGGTAACGTTTCGTGTACAACAGCGAAATATCCGGCTTAATTAACTCGTAATTTCATATACTCAGAATCGAGGGAGGAAAAGGAATGCGGGGAAACACCGGAAGCCGATAGGGAGCGGAAAAATAACCGACTTCCGTTGCGACTCCCCGCGAACACAACAATTAAAGCGCACTCGCGCGCTCTCTCTCTCTCTCTCTCTCTCTCTCTCTCTCTCTCTCTCTCTCTCCCTGCACACACACACAAATATATGCTTTCTCTCTTTCTTCTCTCTCCCTCTGTTTGTTAATTTAAATATTGCCGATCAAACAGTACGGGAATCAGTGTTAATTAGGCCAGCAATTCATGCGACATGTTGTTTTATGAGTACAAGATACAATTTCATTATTAATTTACCTTGAGCGAATCCGCTTATTGGCGATCGATTATTTAAATTCTGCGGAGGATATATAATGCGAAATCGTCCCTCCCAACATCCATCCTCGCTCGCTCTCACTGTGTCCGCGTTATGAATATTCTAATCGGCAAATCCGTAAAAATACAGCGGCAGATTTTGCCGCTTGCTTTATTTTGACGCGATTTTTCCAAAATATATTTCTCTTCGTACAACATATATTTCAATAGTTTTCGAGTCATTTATTATCGTATTTTTATGGTTTAACTTATTTTTTTTCTGTGAGCTGTTTTTTTTTAATCTCTCTTTCGACATGATATTACTCCAAATATTGAAAAAAAAACATTTTTACCATTTTCATATTGATACAGAATTTCTTACATCGGGCTCAAAGGACGTCCATAAATTTTCGGGAATTTTGAAAATCTCGTTACCGCAACGTCAGCTCTCTTTGCGAGCCTGATATTTTAAACCGGTGATTCCGAATTGCGGTTTTCTTCCTGAAAGCGACAGCCGCAGCTTTTTGTCGGTCTTACCACTTGGCAGTGTTCTCATGCGCGCATAACGGACGGGGGGGTTGAGTTTGCATTTTGCGTCCGCGGATACAATTTAAATCGCGGTAATTTAGAGCGGAAATGGTACACTGCTAACTCTCTTCGCGTAATCATCGAGATGTAATCCTTACTTGAAAATGAGAAATTCCGTCATCCGTTTATAATTATTTCGTTTTAACAAAATTTTTACTTGAAAAAAAATTATGCAATTTGCTGGATTTCTATCTACGTTTTGCGTAATTATTTATTGTTAAACGTACACAAATTGTATCGGCAACGACGACAGAAAGAAAATAACAAATAAAACACTAGACGAAGCTCGACGGAGCTAAGTGCACGGCCGACGTTTTGTAAGTCTTCCTGGAGACATTATAGCGTTAGCCGCACAAATTGCTTTCCGTAAGCGATACATAATGGAAAATGTCGAGCCAACCACGCGGTCGGCGAGTTTTAATCGGTTAAACGATTGCGAAAAAACCTCCTCTCCGTAAAGAACATATCCATAAAAAAAGTTTTTTCACAAGGCTAATAAGAGAGAGTACATTATTAAAAAATATAAAACCAAGTTTCGTTTTTTTAATCTCACCAAGCATGTGAAACAAGATAGAAAGAACATATTTTTCGTTGTATTTTTAACGGAGTGTAGCACCAACTGTGCTCGCTTAAAATCTTAAATTAAACAATTTGCATTCAAAATGAACTACGAGAGAACAAGATGTTGCATTTGAATCTAAAGTTTTTAGCAACTCACCCACACACGTATATTTTTTTTTTTTTTTAACTTACACCTATAATAGTCTACAAACATGGGAAAAATTAAGTGAGATATAACGATGATCCTTTCGTGTGCGAAATCTCATTTTACTTAACTTAGTTTTCGCGCGAGCGCGCGCGATATATAATCTTTAAAACTAATCTGGCGTCTTCTCGCCGGCACTCTATCGAATTATCTCCATGTGCAAGAAATATCGGTTATTATCGATCGGGAAATAAAGCAGCAGCTCTTTTTCTTTCTCTTCCCGTGCATGCAGGAAAAATAACGGGATGTAATTTTGATGAGATATTAAAGATATTTTTTCTCTTTTTCTTTTTCTCATCAGAGGAGGGTAGTTCGGCAACGCGCGCGATCGTGATCGTGTGTCTTTCTGACGAACAAGAGAGTGAAAGAGAGAGAAGGGTTTGTGTGTGTGTGTGTGTGTGTGACGCGCCATTCCAAATACCTTCAGATTCAATACCCGTCCACGAATAGGCAAAAGGGATCGATGAGCCGAACATTTTAATTTTGCGAGAATCATATTCACGACTTTCCTTCCCTTCGGATTGGAACGAATCCCGAGCGCGCTTTGGCAAGTGCGGGTGCAAGGAAGAGAAGCCGCGCTGAAAAATGCGGCCGACACCGTGGATGGGAGGCCACAATTCCATTTGTCCCATTTCAAAGTGAAATAGCTTATAATGTCGAAATAAAACGTTCCCTCCCGCCCCGAATAGCGCTTCAGGAGCGTCTGAAGTCGCGGTAAGTGCCGGGGATAAAGAGAAGATATTCTCGGAAACCCGTGGATGTAGGCGTCGGGATATGGAAATCATCCCGGGCAAGGGTTGGCCCGGTTCTCAACTATGATAATCCGATCTGAAATCGCGAGTACTTTTTCGCGATTTGTTTTTTTTTTTTTTTTTTTTTTGAAAAAGCAGCGGGTATATTAAGAGAACACACTTTTATCCGATTTAGAAAAGAGAATTATATCTTCTAACACACCCAGAAGTGTTCCGTAGTCGCGTTTAATTTGAAATTTCACGAAAATCTCACACGCGGCGCTAAATAGCGAATTTCCAAAACGATTTTAGGAGAGAATTGATGTATATATTTAAACTTCATTCTCACACACGCTGCGCGTACAACAGCGTGTAATATTGCTGTAGAGGTCGAGTAGTTTCGTGTTATCTCTCTTATTATTATTACTCGCTTAAACGGCGTTTTGTTTCCGAAAAATCGCGCGCATTTTGCCATATCGATCCTATACAGAAAGCATCAGTGTGGATTCGAGTGTCGCTTTGATGAAAAAAAGCGGGAAAACGCGCGACGTGACGGGCGAAAGATGCGACAAGCGTAATGAAATTTTCCGGCAAACGAGCGGCGCCAAACTCTCTCTTGCGCGGCATAACCGCGTCGTTGTTGGCCGCTCTTCTCCTTCTTCTCGAACTTTCCGCATTTGTTAGCATCACGGAAGACGAAGCGATTCACACAGTATCTGAGCCCCGGATATAAAATACCCGTTGCGAACTTCACCTCCTCTCTCCCTCCGCACACGCCTCTTCTCTTTCAAGTCCCTTTCGACATCTCTCTCATTGTGTTCGGGGCACGGATTTAAGAAAAGACGAAAGGAGTGTGAGAAACGCGCGTTCGGAAACAGACCCGAGTCACGCCGTTTACGATTCCCCGGGTTGCGTTGAAGCCGCGCGCGGAAGCGGAATAAGAAGAAGCCCAAAGCCGACGGGAGAAGAGTCCAAGTTTCTCGGCGCGACGAGAGACTTGCGATTCGTGAGACTTTTCTGTGATCGACCCCGTACTAACTCACCGTACCGGGGTTAGAGAACGCGAAAGAGTTGCCGAAGAAAGAGAGAGAGAAAGATAACGATCTCCGCGAAAACGTGACGTTAATTGGAAGAGCGAATTTGATCGATTCGAACTCGATGCCGGGCCGATCAGCAATTCTGCGGCAAGAGCAACCCTTTAATCCCGATTTTGTCTGGTTGAGAATAATTTTTCTATTTCCTCTGAGCCGCGCCGCGCCGGATGAAACGACGATCTTCTCGTCGTCGCTATCTCGATGGATTAAAGCTGATTATGATGAATGGCCTGACAGGAGATCACATTCAGCGACCTAATTTCGAGAAGCAACCGGATACCACGAGTCAAGATTCTTTAACCTTCTGAAAATCTCCTCGTTCTCTCTCTCTCTTTCTCTCTCTCGAATTAAATATATAAGTCGCAAACTTACATAACGTGATTTCGCGCTGCTCGTTATTAATTTTCTACGAGAAAAACGCAAAAGTGGAGTAAAGTGGAACTCGATTTCGAACAAGAAAAGAGAATACGTCCTTGTGCGTCATATTCTCTGTTGAAGAATATTTCACCTGGAGAAGAAAGAGACTAGAAGTGAGCGTGGCGAGTCAAGAGAAGGAGGAGGAGGAACAGAAAACTGGGAGACGCGCTTCTTTGGGCGTACATTCTCGTGTCCAACTTCCATACAGAAGCCATCCTCGTCGTTCTGAACGAGCCCCCGAGCAGCGCAAAGCTCCCTCTAAGCCAGTTTCTCGTGTTTCACAATCTCGAAACAATTGAGTGCATTCGCGCAGCGTCCCAAGAGAGAAAAGGCAAGTGGGCACCAGCCAGATAGATAGAAACGTACAGGCTCGGCAAATCCGCCGAGGGGGTAGAACATTCGCGTTCAAAGCAGACGGAACGACCGACCGACGACGAGTTCATACGGAAGCCGGTTAAGCGACTGTCTTCTTTTCTGCATCTTTGTGTGTTCCCGAACTCGACCGAGCAGTTTCTGAACCAATGATGTCTACGATGACCGATCGGTTGGCATGAAATCGACGACGACAACCCCTTTCCCGTCCGTCGAATCTCCAGGGAGAGAACGCGAAAACAAAATGTACTTCCCACTTCCGATACCTCTACTCCGCCTTGGCATATCCAGAAACTCAAGAGAAACCTTCGGCAAAATAGATACTGTGCGCATCTACGATTTATGTGAAAGATCTTTTGAAAGAATACACTCTCTACGTGATACCGAAGAGCGGCGAATACATCTCGCAATAATTTTTACTTGTATAAGATCTCGTGTTTTATAAGTGTCGGAGAGCTGAGAAGTCAGTTGTCACGCGATCATCTTGCACAATTCAGTTGTCAATAAACGAATTATAAATCCTACGCTCATTAGAATCTTTTTTTAGCATACGTTTTTTTTTTGAGTACGATTTAAGATTCGGTAATATTAAATTTTTAAAAGACTCGTCAAATATTAAATCGCGCGGTGAATCCGCTGCTTGAACTCTCTCATCCTCGTCGCTCCACATTGACGTCCGCAAAGAGAATTTAAAGAACGAAGCTCCGCAACCTTTTATCTCGCCTTTAAGCTCTCCTTCTTCCCTCTCCCGGAGAGTCGACGTAAGACGGACATTAATCGCGAGAAGAAACGTAAACCGAAAGTTTGCCCCCCCTCCCCGGTAATCATCGCGCGCGATACTCGCGTCTCGCGCGCTCGTTATTTCAAGATGGTGCCCCGGGTTTCCCGTCGTCGCGGGAGAAATCCCGGCCAGACGGTCAAACAGTTTCGCTCGCGCCGCCGCCGACCCGAACTGCCGGCTGAACGTGAAATATCCGCGCAGACGGAAGTTATAAATCACTCGGCAGCGGCACCGACCCAGAAACAGAGGCGGTAAGGGGATTCCGTTGCCCATTCCGGCTCGAGGTCGCGACGTAATTTCATTTTATCTAGCAGCCGGCTATCTAACCGAAATTCTTCCGTCGCCTATCGGTATACACACACGATGCCGGTCGGGATTACACAACAAATATCCACCAAAGGAGGACACGGTGGTCGTGTCACGCGTGTACGTGTACGTACACACACGTACACAATAGGTGTAGGTATGTGCGGATAAAGCGCGGGAGAGGGTGAAACAACCGACACGTTCCGCCCCGGCTATTTCGCCGTCTTCCTCGTTCTCTTATTCGCTTCGTCGCGTTCCTCCCGAATGTATATATACGTAAAACAAGCCGGAACGAAATGCGGATGGACGGGGGACGCTCCCCCCCTTCGAAGGGGTTGCGCGACGCGGAGTTGATGTCGAAAAGAAAACGTACGCGGAAAGAAAAATAAAAAAGAGAGAAAAGAACACATACGCATGGCGAGCGCGCGCGTGACATATCCCGTCGTCGCTGCAATTTTGAGCTACATCGACGTGAAAAATATTTTTAAATCTTTCTGTTTATTGTATTATTTCTTTCTCTCTCTCTCTCTCTCTCTCTCTCTCTCTCTCTCTCTCTCTATCGTATACGTGTATCCTCGTGTATTTCATTGCTCGTATGATCGCGGAAGAAAAGCGAAATTCGAGCAATAACACGAAAAATAAATGGGTTATTGATGAAAGCAGCGCAATTCTCAGCTTTGAACGCGAAAAGCAACACGACGCGCGTGTTGCGAATGAGAGAAATGACGCTGTGAACGCTTTAGTACTCGTAGCGGAGTCAAATGTTAATTCATTTACAGGCTAATAAAATGCGGCGGAATATATATTCTGCGCGCGAGGTGCGAAGAGAATTTATAAAAATTTCTATACGATAGCTATTTTGATTCGCAAGACGTCGACGCAGATCCGCCAGAAAATCTCGGCGATAAGTTCTCCGGAGGTAATACGGAGAGAAAAAAAAATTGACACTACCGCCAAGACTTTAGTGACACCACTACGAATGTCTTCGTGATCCTCTTTGCTGAAAATCGCAGCAAAACGGAGGACGAAGACACGGAGGAAAAAAAAAAAGAAATCGCGCGCGTGGCTATCCGGGCAACAACGATGTTTTTCCTCATTTCCTATTTATTTCAACTGGAAAGAAGGAGATAACGCTGGCATTATTGATTTATTGGGCGTAACTTTAATTAGAAATGTCTCATTGAAAAATATTCACAGGTACGTTTAACGAAACGTCAGTGTATATTATTTCATCACGCGATATTCTCTCGCTGCTCTAATATAAAAAAATATAATTTCAAAAATTAAAAAATCGTTTTCCAACACTTGCGGTAAAATGTTGCAAAACTATAAAAACAAAAATTAAAAAAAAAAAAAAGTGAATTTTTGTCGCGCCTTTAAACTCGACAAGTCGTAGATCTTGAATCGCGTTTCTTATGATCTCCCGTACACGGTCGACCGACAAAAACGGCGAAAGAGAGCAACCGAAACGTTGTTGGAAAATCGCAAAAGGAGCGTTTGAAATTTACCGCAATACAGCTCATGTCGCTTTTGCAGCTTGCCACCCGCGGACGTGTTAAAAGTTCTAACGTTCGCACCTTGAACGCGAAAGCGTTCGCGATGTAGTTTTGCAACCTTGCCGCGGGGCGGCAAACGTGTTAAAAGTTCCGACGCACTCTCTTACCACTGCCACGGGAAGTCGATCATCGTTACACCACCTAATATCCCGAGTCCCGATAAATGACGAGCGACCCTTTCTCTTCCCTTCTCTCTCTCTCTCTTCCCGTCGCGTTCCAGCTCGTTTTTCAATCTCCAACGTGAGCGAAAGTAATTGCAACTAACGCCAATTAATCTTGTCGATTTAACGAACGTCGATCACCGCTGTCAATACGTAAAAGATACCAACAACTCTATCTTCGAAGACGGTACTACAGCGCATCTAACAACTTGAATTAAAAAAAAAGCTTGAATGGATTTTTAAAACCAAAAAAAAAAATAACTACCTATCAAGTCTTTAAAATCAGAATTAACCGCCTTATATACCGATAATTACGAATTCATTCGCACGATGTGTGATAGTGTAATCGAGTATGCATATTTATAAAAGTTTAGTAAAGTGGAAGGAAGAGCGAACACCTGTGCTACAGATACGTAACTCATATGCATATATCTGGAAAGAACGAGAGAGAAAGAGAGAGGGAGAGAGAAAGGGAGAGAGTGAGTTTCAACTCTACTAGCGTAAAACAAACCTTCGCGGAATTGCGAAACCAAGCAGCTCCGTGTCATCTTTGAAACTGACTGCCTGGTACGTGCGACGAAAATTCATGCAGAGTGAGTAGAGCTATAGCCCCACTCGACGCGTCTCTCTGGCGAACAAGCCAGCGAGGAGAATTCAGGTGGATAGTACGGTGAAACTTCCGGTCAGAAGTTACACTCGTCGACGAGACTCTGCGGAAACTTACTCTCTCCTTAAGGGCGGAAGGAGAGAGACAGAGAGAGAGAGAGAGAGAGAAAGAGGGAGAGATGGAAAGAGGAAAGATCCGGAGGTTGAGTAAAGAGAGATTACAGTCCGAGCAACGAAGTGGCCGCGCGACTCGATAAATAGTCCTCGCCTTTAATATATTTGCTTGATAAATTCGCACCGGTTTCATCTCCATTCGATAAACTACGTTAAAAGTTTTTTACTTTGCAAACGTCCGAATAAAAATGTAAATGTTGTAAATATATATTCGATGCAAACACTAATTTTAATACGCACATACACACACTAGACGATGTGACTAAACGGTTCTAGTAATTCGATAAAAGATGGTCCATATATTCCAACAATTAATTAACAACTAATATGAGACATGTTCTTAATTAGACAGATTATCACGCGTACAACTCAATTAAGCAACTCCGAGATGGTTTCTTAAGCACATAATACAGTCTTGTGGCACTCCCAACTTCCGCTCCGGCGTTTCTCTCTTCCACCTCTATAAATTGCGCGAGTTTCCTAAGTTGGCATTCTAATAATTTGTCTCGCGCTAGTAGCTGCGCGATATTTCTGTGTATCTTGAAAATTTATGCTGTGTAATAGAGACTGCTAATAATAGTTGTGCGTTCTGGAAATAATTAATGCGCGCACACACATAGCGCACGACGAATTTAATTGCTCAACAATTGTCAGTCGAGAGATAACAACAAAGTTATCACGAGACATGTAGTACTTTTTTTATAATGTACATTTTTTTTATTTTTAATCAACATACATTCGTGTATACATAATATTCCGATAAAATTTTCTCGTTTCAACAATATATATATATATATATATATACACACACATATATATATATATATATCACGTAGAGAGATCCTTCATACGTTGAATAAACATTTTCACAACATTAAAGAACGTTTTATCTTTCTCTTAGAGATCAAACTGTTTTTTTTCGAACTCTCTAACTTCATTTTTTACGGATAGCCTCTCGAAAAATATCGACTCGAATCAATTTCTGGTACAACGTGGAAGTTAGCGCCGAGTTTCGTATAACGAAACTGTGAAGCTGGTATCTCAACCTTTATAAACAGCGATCCATACGTGCAAGTAGTAGACTAATAAGCGAGCAATGAAGCAAGTTTTCCTGACAAACTTTAATCTCTTCCGGTGTACTCCGTAAAACTCTTCTCGTCTCATTGATGAAACGTTGAAGTTTCATCGCCTCTTTTCCCTCCCCCTTCCCTCCCCTCCCCCGGTTACCGGAGATACTTTCCATTGCTCGCGAACTTACTAGTATACTTTCCCCGCACGTTTCGATTTTCGCGTACCGCGAGTAGGCGCGCGATGCGCACGATATCAATCGAAAGTTGCTCTCCTAACATCAGCGATACATCAATAGCACTTCATAATCGCGTGTTATAACCGAGAGCAATTGTGTTCCCATTAATAAAAATAAAGAAATTTTATTCGGATTTATTCCGCACATCCATAATTTTCAATTTTGCTTAATTTAACATTAATACACCACAAGATAGCGGGAGGAGTGGAAGTTCCGCGCGCACAAACTCCAGTTAAGATTGATTACACTCTCACTCCGCCCCTTCTCATCCCTTCCTTTCACCCTCCTCGTAGTATACAATGTGTACTACGCGTAAGTCTAAAAGCTTACCTCCTTATTTGCACTTTCGGTATCTCGAAACAATTCAGAAGCCGCAATTAGTTCTCGATACTTTTTTTCAAGATCATTATTTTTCAGTTGCTTTCTGTTTTCTTCGTTAAATAAATCTTCAACATTAAACATCTTCAAACTCAAGAGATTTTATCAATTTTCATTAAGTCGGATTTTAATCAGAGGCATCTCGCTATCCGTATACTTTCTTCACTTTAATTTTCTAAAAAGTCTCACTCGTTATATTACTAACTATGTTTGTTTGTCAAAGTATTTCCTTATATTACCGTATAGTCGTAATGTATCTAGAACGCGTCTTTGACAAGATGAAGAAACAAAAAATTACGTCCCACAGTCATCACAATTGAATAGCAGTGTACGCACGCACGTGAATATCTTACGTGGTGAATAATTTTCTTTTCAACATCGTTAGCTTTTATTTCACAGTCGATGCATTTTAGAGTTTGATCGGAATACAATAATTTATCATTTTCTGTGTAATTGTAATATATGATATAATAAATATCACAAGAGAGATTAATTTGTTGATATACGTGCTTATATCATATATTTTGTTTCGTAATATGTATATATGTATGTATATATATATATATATCTTATGATTAAATATATTAACTCTTTGATTTTGGTTATAACATCATCAAAAATACATACAGTCGAAAGAGATTCGCTTTTGCGCTGCGACAGCGATCGCGTATCACACTTTTGGCAAGTAAGAAAAGATTGACTTGTTGAACACCTTTTACGTGTGCGTATGATAACAGTTATAGAAAAAAGATTTCAGCGCGTTTGAATTGTTTTTTTTTTTTAAGTATGAGTCGAATGACGTTTGAATGAAAAGTCGTCACTCGAAAACAAGCGACATTTGGAAGACGACAGAGTGATATATAAAAAGGAAATGTGACAGCGAAGGGCTATTCATTAAAGATCACACGGAAACAACGGACACGATTGTCCGTTACAGAAGATTCTCAACGTTATTATTACAAATATATTTATCGAGAGTTCGTGTAGATTGACGGTTCGTCAAGATTCAAGCAATGCCTTCGTTCAATGATAAGCGACGATGGAAGACACTTAATATATGTAGATTAACAAGAAATGTCAATACGCACCTCTCCCGTAAAACTTCTTAACATGTGTTTAGAATCTATATGTAATAAAGTCAACATTAGCTTTGCAAAAACAGAGAAAACGCCAGTTTTGTAATCGCTTGCTCTTTTCTTCGAAATTCTCGGCGACAGTAGAGTAGTTCGGACACGACTACATGTATCGACACTGTCAGCAATAGCAGGAACTGCTTGGTGGCGGTGTTTCGCGCTCGTGGCACCTTAGGACTTTTTGATGAGGCAACAGCGACTTGTCCACCGTGGCTTCCATTCTGCGCATCACACGGTCCAGCAATATTTCCACGGCACGCTCCACGTTTTGTCCGGTCGCGGCACTCGTCTCTAGATAAACCAGGCTGAGGAGGAAACATTTTTCGCTCAAGTAAGATATCGAGAGTGTTGAACCGTGTCTCTCGGCGAGTTCTCGCGCTTTGTGCTCGCTGATGACGCGCTTGTCTTCAAGATCGCATTTGTTGCCACAGAGGATTATGTCCGGATCGTCACAATATGCGTGGGTCTACATATATGTACATTACACATGTAAATATGACATACATTAAGTTTTTTAATGAACGCGGTAATTCCATCAAAGAAGTTAGGTTACAAGAGAACTTCGTGCAAAGTGAGAGAGAGATTCGTCGTTAAGTTACTCGTTGATATTAGAAAGTTCAATAAACCTCCTTGCATACGTGCAATTTACTCTAGTATCATAGCAACAAATGCTAAATTGATTTAAGTAACCAAACTAGTACATCTATCTGAACTTAATATCGTGCAAGTCAACAAAATCTATCAGCAAATCCACGTGTTTCATCCTATTTCCAAAAACCGTGTGTCAAATAATATTCAAAACAAATGAGACACCATGTTACACAGTTGACAATAAATTCGAACAAAGAGAAAAATTCTACACAAATTCGACACTTTCAAATAATCAAACTTGGCTCAAAGAAAACTGACCAGTTACAGAAACGATCTCTCCACAATGTTTGTGCAATATTTACAACAAATGCTAATAAGTGAGATGAATACCCTAAGTTGCTCCAGCCAGTTTCTAACTTCAAGAAACGACGGCTCATTGGTCAAGTCAAAAATTAGTAGGAAACCCATGGAATCCCGGTAAAAGGCTGTGGTTAGACTTCGGAACCTGGATATCAACAATGTTAAGCTACTTGTGTGCGATGTTAGATCGGAAGCCTTCGTTTGTTCGTGCAAATGATGCAATGTATTAATTAATTGGAATATCGATACGTATTAATTGAATTATTTGTACGACTTACGTCTTATATATAATATATGTAAATTCACACATTTTTGCGCTGTGGCATACACAAGCGTAGCATGTTGTGAATTGTCTTTCAAATATTGCAATAGAGTCTAATTACAGAGCGTGATATTGTGTGCTTGATATATTGCCTCTGTTTTTGTCATGAATAATATAAATATTCAATTTGCACAATATTTTCTCTAATTTAATGCTAATTTTAATGCTAATTTCTCTAAGTGCAACAAATGCATATGATAACCGTTGTGTCTACATATTTTTTTATTGGCTGATATATTCTCTTATTTACTCAATAAGAATGTACTCACCGCTCCTGACCAGCTGTGTCCCAAAGCTGCAAGTGTACTCGCTGACTTCTGCCATTCGCCGACTGATATATCTGCAATAATAAATGGCGTTTACTTCCAAATGTCCGTGTGAAAGATAAGAAAGTCTTACACAGCTGACATATCATTAGCACACAATAATTAGCATATATATCTAATCGTTCACACATGTATTTACTTAATTTACAGCCACTAGTCACTTAAAATGTTATCACTGTGCTACTTTTAATGAATTATATACGTAACAAGCTTGTCAAAAACACATACACAGCAAACTTCAAGCAATGCGAGAGCAACTAATGCGTCATACACAGGCAACTTTAAGTCAATCAATGCAAAAGTAATAATAATACTAGACACACAACCGACTTCATAACAAATCAATGCAAGTTATTTATATGCCCTTACCACTCGTTTTTCCTTAAAATCAATTCCAACCGTCGACACAAATCGGGAATTGAAGGTACCATCCGTATACTGATACAGGAAGCTTGTTTTGCCGACACCGGAGTTTCCGAGCGCCAGAAATTTTATCAGATAGTCGTAATTCATCTCGATGACAATCTCCCAAGCAAAGATGCTCCCAAGAGTGTTCCTTTCGGTGAAGAGAACGCGCTCCACCTGTTAGTCGTCGGGAGGAATAGATATTAATTCTCTTTACAAATAATTGTCGTGCGTGTGCGTGTACGTGTGCACTCGATGGCTCGTTCCCAACAACCCGTGTTAACGTCAACTGTCAGGCGGCATTTAACGTGGACACCTGTTGCCTACGTGTTCCACTTTTCAAAAGGTCCGCGCCCCGCGGAACAACACCGAACTACGGCGGCCGATTATCGTCTGAGAATCTCGCGCCCCACGGGAGTGTATAAACGCGATCGCACGCGAATCTGACGTATATATGTATATATATACACTACATATATACGCACGTCACAAATCGCGGCTCCGTGAACGACGTCCGTCCACTCCGTCCGTGACAGCTCGATGGACAGCTGTGCGCGCAAAAAATGGCGCTGACATTGCAGGGCTACCACAGCTGCTACGATGAAAATTCGAAATTCGAATCGCGCGATGGACGGAAACTCTTCGTGCGACAGACGTTGTGATTGCCCTTGATTGACAAATCGACCGGCGTGTAAGTCGTTTTTTTTTTTTTTTATTTGCTCGAAAACGTACGCGAAAAGTGATGTTAAGTTATTACGCAAGAATACGCAGGTTAGTGTGTACGTGTAGCTGATTGTATGTGTGTGTGTTTTGCATGGATAGTGGATTTTATTTCCGATAATGTGTCCGTACGTCACTAAAATAAAGTAACAGGAATCACACACGTATGTCGAAGGCGATATATAGAATATAATTAATATTTTTATTGCAGATTGTTGTTTGCGGCAGAAGTTAGGTTACGCTCCAGTTAAAGGGGGGGAGTTGTTTTTAGCGAATGGGCGGACTGAATTAATCGAATACGAGGAGGCCTGATGTGCGTTGAATTGGACGTAACGATTATCTATAATTAAAGTATGCAGCAGAAGAAATGGACGTGAAAGTTGACGTTGAATACTGGTAAGTAATACACAATTGTCAGGCGAGCAACTTTCAAGTATGTAACGTGACGTTGATAGGTTAGGATTGCGGAATTGCGGAAGTTTGAATTTACAGTGGTTCGTGCGGGCACAAGAAACAATTTCTTGAGTTGGCGGAGGAAATAAAGAAGAACGTACCCAATGCTACTGTTGCCGGTGCTGAAGGAAGACAAGGCAAGTTTGCAAACACACACAAGTATGGAAGAGCACTTAAGAGTCTTCACTCTTATAACTTTTTTTTTTTTTTTCAGCTTCTTTTGAAGTACAAGTCAATGACGAACTGGTGTATTCAAAGCTTCAATCGTTAGCGTTTCCTGACTTTGCCGCAGTTGCAGACATGATCAAGGATGTATCTGCGGGTAAACCAGTGAGAAAGATTGATCAACAACAGCCTGTAGACTGTGTATTGCTATAAACGTTTTATTACAAATCAGGTACAATCGTATCATTCATGTAAAACTTGTTTATATAAATTTGCTAAAGGCTTAATAGAACTGTGTGAGATTCTTCTGTAGGTGACGATAAAGTTTTTTTTTTTAAAGTTTTGTATATGTGAAGTTGCATACAATGCTTTTTTATTAAAAAACATGATTTATGAATAGTGAATATGATCACCAATCTTAAGTATACTTTGTGTGTTTTCCAATCGTGTCAAGTAAATTCCAAATCTCAGCTTTCCATGAAATTCTTCTGCCAATGTTCTCAATGGCTCAACAGTCTTTTTTCCAGTTGTCTGATCAATACATATCATTTGACATCTTGTACAAGGACCATTGATCTGTGTATGAAATCTTGTGTTATAATAATATACGTATCTTGATCAGTACATAAACACTTATACCTTAAAATGATTATTTCCTATGCTTATATGTTTCCATTGCGTTTCATCAAAGGCATTGCAACCTTCCACGATGATATTTCCTCTGAATCGATGAATTGCCGTGTCTTTTTCGAAATCCAAGTCGTCAGATATTTTAGCTATAAGCCACGATACGCTTGCTTCATTTATCATTAAATATTGCGCCTGACTAGAAAAAGATAGTTCTGCTTTATCCAATCCTGTACAAAAAAATAATAGGTTCTCTATCAGTGCAAGTGTCTTTTTCTAACTTTAAGATTTCGTGTAATGCTTTCCTTATTTTTTACCTTTCTTTTGTCTCCCGTGACTTTGCCGAATTAATCTAAGGTTTGGTTTGCCCAATGCCAAACTGAGCCACTCGGAAACTTCCGTTCCACAATCGATACCTTGCACTCTGCTCTCGCAGACTCTGCTCTGACACACGGGATGTTCCGTGGATTTTTCATAAGTATTTTCTAGAGATATTTCGATAGTTGGCATTCCTAAAAATTGTGATATTCTATTAAATAACTTAAAAGTTTATAAACAAAAAAAGCTAAGTTCATCAAATTCCACCACCCTGACCTGGATACGTTAATTTCATAACTGTCTCATCTCTAAGAACAACTGGTTTCAGCAGACATAAATTTACATCGTGTTTTTGCGTCAGGCAAGTTCCAGATGACGACATTATCATCCATTCTCTGTCGTACTCGAGACCCTTCGAATTCAGATTCCACGAATCTGTAATTTCGTACGCGCCGCACGATTTAATGGGATATATAAATAACCGTCGCAAGATACATTTGTTATCTGCTTGTGTAATTATTTTGTCAGTGTTCATGGAATATGCGATAGGATCGAGATTCTGATTTTCGTTACGGAAATTGTTCTGTAAAGTACTGCGCGCGATACTATCTTTCTTGCTACTTGTAATACACCTGATGGGATGATCCAGAATGTTGGACTTGTAAAAGTGTCCGCACTTTCTGCGAATATTTATCGTGTGATCTTTCCACCACTGTGGGTACTTCCTGACGCTCGGTTTGTCGACGAAACACTCGTTGATCATGAGCAGGACTGTCTGCACGTCTCTGATCGTGGACATGTATCCGAATGAAACTCTCACCGCTCCGGTTGGTCTGCCGTTTATTAAATCCGCAGCACCGCCACACGTGTATCCCGCCTCGTAATTCTCGAGAATGTCCTCCGCCGAGAGGGACAGATGTCTTTGGCACGCGCCGGGATTGCAAAAGCAACCGGTACGAAAATGTATCTTGAATAGCGCCGCCATGTTCACGACTTCCATGTAGCCTACGTATTCGCCGTTCGATCGCATGAGATTGAACGTGACAACACCTCCTTGATTGTCGCGATCCTCGTAATCGGAATCGGAGTAAAGTTTCACAACCGGTTTGTCGTTGAAGTGATGCAACGTCAACAGAGAACGATGTAGAAGTTTGGCGAGAGAAAACACGTGCTGCGATATTCGCTCCATGGTAAGCTCGGAAAGTATATCGAAGCCGTGTTTTAGCGAGGCGATGGACAGAAACGGCACGGTCCCATCCTCAAATCTGTAAATCAGGATTTGAAAACGTTTCTTGTTCAGATAAAACAAATAAAACAAATCTCCGTTTACTCGATGAGTGTTTCACATACTCACCTCTGATGTAACACCTGACGTTTCTTGTGAAACATTTCAGAACTGAGCGCAACGTCCACGGTTCCGCCGCCGTAATACACCTTTTTCAACACGTCCGAGCTAGAATTCTTGACCAGCAGGGCGCCGATGCCGGTCGGATAGCCGAACATTTTATAGAAAGACAGACACACGAAGTCCGGTTTGAAAATAGACAAGTCCAGATTGTTCGTTGGAACGAAGCTAGCCGCGTCGAGCAGAACGTACCACCTGGCTGACGGTTCGCCAGCCACCACGGAAAGTGCTCCGATATGCGCGTCTCTGATCCACTTGAGAGGATATTTTATACCGGAAAAATTGCATTGCGCGGAATACACGAAGAGGGAGTTGCCACTATGTTCTTGAAAACTGCGAGAAGGCGATCGCTGGCTGAAAATTTGAAACGTTCGGTCATGATCGAGGCAGGTGACTTCGACGCCTCGGTTGGCGATCACATCTCGCATACCGAGAACCGACGTGTGATTGTCCTGCATGTAAACGAAGCTCCCCGAATGCCGAGTTGCGTTGCTTTTATTCGACGCAAAACGAAATCCCTCCGCGATCAGCTTTAGACTAGCTGTGGCGCCTGAGGTGAAAATAACGCTGTATTCATCGGGCGTTGTGTTAAAGTGACTCAAGATCCTGCGTAAGGGGTAAAAGTTTAATTAAATATATTTTTAAAACAATGTATACAAATAGAAAAAATCAGCAAATATATTATTCACTATACGAGCGTTCGTCTGTCGTTTATTTTTCTCACCGGTATCTCGTGCGTTCGATGACATCTTGTGTCGACGAACTCGCGATACCGACGGAGTGCGGATTGGCGTAGAGAGAGCCGTGCAGATCGGCACAGACGTTTTTAATCTGTGTGTCCGTGTACAGAGTAGCGCCCGCGTGATCCACATAGCACTCGTCTGAAAAAAAAAAACAACGCATACAAATCAGCTTACTTCTGTATGATATTCATGTGAGTGCTAAAGAAAAATTGCTTCTAAATTAGCCGCAACAGGATGTCCGGTTGTAAAAACAACTGGTAATTTTAAAACATATTTAACTAGAACTCATTACATCATCGATGTCCTTGTAATAAATTCGCGTCATCGTTGCAGAGTCATAAAAATAAAAAAAACTCATCTTCATCGAATATAAAACTCTGATAATTGTGTCAATAGCTTATATAAACACACAGAATTGAAAGAAATCTCCATTAACACATTTCAATGTTGCGAAATAGTAATGAAAACATATTTTTGATGCGATAATAATTTTAAAGGTGTGTCCTCACCTTTGAGTCTTGCGAATTCTTTCTCAAGAAATTTAACAGTAGCGTCGTCGTACACCGGTGTGTATTCCAGCAATTCTGTCATGCCGATTGATTTTTGCACCGCTTGGAGTTGTTCGCAACGCGCGCACTCCTCAAACTGCCTTGTTGCACTACGAAAACTAGGTACGTTTTGCAGCGGAATACGAGTGATTACTCAACATAGTTAGTTACGCTGGCTATTGCCAGCGCTCGGGCACTTACGATGACGATAGGAACTTTAGTGAAGGCAGTACAGTCACGAGAACAAGCACTCGTGTCTCTTACACAATAAAGATAATAATTGTGACACCGGATTTGTATACTTAGTTAGTTTTATATACTTATCGAATATGCTCGATAAGATTAGGATTATAAACATTCGCGTGGGGTAAACGCGCGATATCGACTGTAATGTGTACAATAAGATCAAGAGTGCGAACTATTACGACATTACTTATGATTATCGTTGTTTGTCGTTAAGATATAATGGATGTTTTTCTTTTTATTAATTAACTTTATGTTCAATTTTCCTACGTAGAGCTAAGTTAGAAATTTATACCGAGTAATTTATTCACATTTTTATTCTTTTTTATAATCTAATTACTATAATGCTGCGATCATAATGATTTTTTATTCGTGATCGCTCGTTGGGTAGATATATTTTCTGACACTTCTCGTGCGCACTGTACAACAAATCGCTCATATGCTAGAAGCTGATAACTGTTTGGAATCGAACAAACTAAGGTTTTTCAAGTCTTGTGTAATTTGTGAAAGGTACAGATATTAATTCTATAAATAACGAAACGAGATGCTACATCATGTTATGAACATTTGGAGTACAACGTGAGATGTGACGAGGTGGCCGAGTGGTTAAGGCGTTGGACTGCTAATCCAATGTGCTCTGCACGCGTGGGTTCGAATCCCATCCTCGTCGTTACAAATTCTTACTTCGCGAAATAATATAAAAAATATTTAAAAAACAATATATCGTAAGTCATACATGAGATACGTTTAAAAATATAAAGAAACATATGTTTTGTTAAACAAAACCTCGGACAATTTTTACGTTATTAAAAACTTAAGTAATAAATTATCGAAACTTAAGACATGTCACAATTAAGCGACTTTTGTGCACGAAAGACGTTTCTTATATTCTCGCGAACGTTTAAAACCTGCCGTCTCGTTGGCTTGCCGATCGTAAAATAAGGGATTTAAGGGTGATATTGGGTCACGGACGGAAAGGCGGATGAATGTAACCTCAGCGTGTACTTTTACAAAGGAAAAAATTCGACAGCTCGTACACGTGTGAAGGGGGTACACGTCTGTCCATGACCTAGCACCATCACCTAAAGCGTCAGTGGTGATCAACTTCATCGTAGAAAGGTCGCATTGATTTCGAAAGCGAACGTGGCTTCTCGTTACACATATGTCGATAAATATTGAAATTAAAGATTTTGAGATACCGTGTGATTTATCGAACAAGCGTCGAAGTATTAAAGCTCAGCGCAAAGGTAATTATTACGGACAATAAATTATACTTCTTGACAGTAAATTGATCTGTGTCTTATTAAAATCTTATTAACTATAATTTGCGGACAAAATGCTGTTGTCAAAATCGTGATCGTTCATTTTCGTTATCTGTTATCATCCTATTTATCATTTATTGATTTAATCTTGTAGCAAATGTACTCATGTTAAATATACCATCCGTGTTTTTGAAAAGAGAGATATTATATAAAGATAAGTAACCTTGTGCGCGCGAATGTAGTTCAAATTGTTCTCACTTGCACAATCGTTTTCTGTTTAAGGCTCATTGTTAAAACTAAACCCGAGGTTGCCCGGAGGCTGTGAAACCACATGTGCGCAAACGATCGCGCTTATTTTATCTAATAAACACAACGGGAGCATTTGCGCACACGTAAGAAGTTACATATCTCCCTCATTCGGCCACTGTTACACATGACATTGCTTATGTCAGTGCCAGAATTCGGAGAAAGTGCGTCCTTGGCGAGTGCCATAATATCACGGTGAGTTTGTAAAAATGTATCACGCACGCATTACGTAAAAGGAAACGTCTCGTAAAGTTTTTGCTACGGAATATCGATTATTCGCGGATGAATCATGTCAACACGAAGCAAAGAGGTAATTGTATCGCGGGCACAAGTGTCGTCGCGTCTTCGACGTTTTTGTTTCTTCAACAAATCGCTCTTGCATCAAATGCGCGATCTCAATTTCGCGGGGACCACGCCCGGAATTCGTCCATATTCCCCCCTCGGCTATATCCTACTTCTCCTCTTTGCACCTTCGTGTATATATGTGTTCCTTTCTTACCGATTTCCCACAAAGAGGTCCCGTATATACATGCCCCTCTCTCATCGACCATGCCCAATCACCTCGAACAAGGTAGTGTCCAAAATTCGATCGAACCCCCGAACAGCTCAACCCGCGTATAAATAGTGGTCGACGGCTACCAGACGGCAGAAGTTGTTTCACATCAGACAAGCAGAATGGCGTTCAAGGTAAGCAGACGTCGAAGATGTCATTGCTCTGTTACGGAGGACACACCAGTGTCTTTTTCTGATACATATTTTGCTGCATTTTATTTTTAAAATACATATTAAAACAAATTAAAAAAAGCTTTTTAAAATTATAAGACAAAAACAAATATACATTGTTATCGATAACAAATAATTCTTTTATCGCAGTTTGTAGTGCTCGCAGCCTTCGTCGCGGTGGCGAGCGCCGGCGGTCCCGCGGCATACGACATCGGCACCCTATCCGCGGACCTGAGCAGCATCGGCTACAGTCAGGAATCCACGCAGAAGGGCTACGCCGGTCAGAACGTCGTGTCCTCGTACAGCCGCGCCGAGGACACCGCGCACTCGTCGGTACGTGTGAGCAACAGCCACGTGAGCAACGACGCTCTTCTAGAGCACCACATCGACTACGCGCCGACCTTGCTCACCAAGACTTACGCCGCGCCAGCTTTGGCCAAGCCTTTGCTCGCCACGCCGCCCATCATCACCAAGACCGCTTATGCCGCCCCGGCAACCACCTACGCCGCCGCTCATCCCGCTCCGTTGATCAAGTCCTACGGATACGCCGCGCCCGCTTACGGATACACCGCTTCGCCGATTCTGGCGGCCAAGGCAACTTACGCCGCGGCGCCCGCTTATAGCTACTCCAGCCCCATCCTGACCAAGAGCTACGCTGCACCGCTCATCGCCAAGCCCGCCGCGTATACGACCTACGCCGCGCCAGCGGCACCCTTGTTCGCCAAGACTGCTGCGTACACGACCTACGCCGCGTCAGCGGCACCCTTGCTCGCCAAAACTGCCGCGTACACGACCTACGCCGCGCCGACAGCTCCTTTGATCGCCAAGACCGCCGCATACACGACTTACACCGCGCCGGCGACACCCTTGCTCGCTAAAACCGCGTACGCTTACGCGCCCTCTTACGCGCCCTCTTACGCGCCCGCTTACGCGCCCGCTACCGCGACTTATACCGCCGCTGCACCGATCCTGACCAAAACCTACGCCGCGTTAGTCGCCAAGACTTACGCAGCTCCCTATGCGTACGACGCTGCCGCACCCGTGGTGCACGCAGCCTTCACCGGCTTCGGCACTAGCTACGCCTGGTAAATTAAAAAAGAAAAAAAAAGAATCCTCTTATCTCGAAAGTCATTCGAGCGAGGTTCTGCGATGTCATCGTCTTCCCTTTGGTATATGCGCAAGATATTTTTTTTCAGAGGTATATATAATATGCGTATAGTGATATTTTTATATTTATACCTCAGTCTGTCTACGCGTATATATACTCTAGCATAGAACCTCCCAACGAAATACATGAAACATATTTTGTAATAGACGTGTTTTTTTAATAGTAAGTATACGTTGCACAGATTGTAGTAGAGATATTTACTATATCCTATCGCGACAATACGAATAAAACGAATTTGTTATCACGACGAAAGTATGATTATGCATTTTTCTATTGATCCAATTGCAGATGTAATAAAATTTGTGTTACTACGTAAAAAAATAAATGTGAAAATAACAGAAGAGCGTTTAAATAGCAGAATTGATGAAAATTTTTTCTCCGTGATAACAAACTTTTTCCCAAATATTTTCGAATATAAAATATCTTCACGAGGTCATGTTCTTATCTCTCATCTTATCTTGTACTTTCATCTTCTCTGCATATGAATATCGCGTATGCATATTCTGAAAGCGAATCACGCGCGTGCACAATTGAACACAAAAGATTAGGATACAATGATTAACAATGAGAGCATATATTGCGTGAATAGACGTGCGTCATCTAAGTTCTTGTTGAACTTCGAAAAAAATTTGCATACAATAGATAATCGACATGTGCCGATCATATTTTCACCTTGTGGATTTCTGATCGTGAATAAAAGAGAAAGAGAGTTGCTTTCACGACCGGTTTTCAGTAATTTTTAGAACAAAGTTGAGAAATCATTAATGTACGATTCAATTTTTTATTAAGATACACAAGTTGCATTTACACTTGCACACATTTTTATTGGATATTTATGTAACGTATATTAAAAACATTTAATGAAAGTTTAGTATAAAAGTGTTGTTTCCTGTAAGGTATTAAAAACTGCTCGAGCAACACTTAAAATTCTCATCGTCAGAACATCAATTGTGTGATTTGTCGATTTTTCCTGAATTTTCAGAAGTAATATTTTTCATCAATTGCACAGTCTTTCTGAACATAATTTCGCGCTCGTGCTCAGGACTGCATTTTCATTGGCCCACGGCCATACACCGTGAACTATAGGTATACGTAGCTGTCACGCGAATTGGCGGGAAACAAGTCGACTGGTTTCAATCAGCAGTTGTCTGTGTGTTTACAAGAGAAACGTTTTGTTTATGAAATCGTCATACGTGTATCGATCTCGAGCTGGCGTATGAAGCAGCAGTGATATTGCAAGAGCTGTTAAAAGGGTATTAAAAAAAAATCTAACCTATATATATACGCGACGATCGCGTGGATCGATTAACAAAATTTGTATGACAAACGTGAAGACATGAACTCCATCGGCACGAAAAAGTTCTACGGGAACAAGATACAGACGCAAAGAAGATGCAAGTCCAGATTCTCGTGGATAAAAACACACCGAATGCCGTCGCATATATTGGGCCCGACACAATATTGGGAAGAGTTTTACAAGCAAGCGGACGCGTTGGCCGCGGCTGCCGAAAACAGCACCAAAACGGACACACTCTGCACGTTTGTGTATCAGCGATCCAGCGACGGCAGTCGGAAATTCGTCGTCGCTCATCCTGAGGTGTACTGGTGGTATTATAAGGTGAAACCGTCGGAGGAAAAATGTTCATACGAGGCGAGTATATGTCGAGACTTGCGCGCGACCTTGACTTTTAGCGATGTTATTTTGTATATAGACGTGCAATCGACGTTTCAGATAATTGTCAACGAAAAAACAGGTCATACCTCAAGATTCACCGTGCTGGTTGTATCTTGACTTAGAGTATTTAATAGGATTAAACCCGCTTTGCAACGGATCACGCATGACCAGAACGTTGATCGACATCATACGCGCTTATTTGCTTCATCACTATCACCTATTATGTGACAGGGGCAATTTTCTAATATTGGACTCCACGTCCAGCACAAAATTCAGCAGACATGTGATTTTCACCATAAAAGATATGGCTTTCAGGGATAATTTGCACGTTGGAAGACTGATCAAGACCATATGCAACGACATTGTGTTGTATTTGAAATCGGAAAACACGCAGAAACACGGAATCTTAGATCACTTTGTCAGAACAGATCTCGAGGAAATGCTGGTAGAGACCGATCACGGCAAGAAGCTATTTGTCGATACCGGTGTCTATACGAAAAATAGACATTTCAGAATCTATCTGGCTACCAAGTGGGGGAAGCAATCGTACTTAACGGTTCCTCCGGATTGTGCGCATACTCCGGTGAACAAATGCAAGGATAAGGAGCTAGGAATATTTTTGGATTCCTTGATATCCTATTTTCCAAATAAGCAGAACTTGGTTTTGCTCGAGTTTTTCAACCGGAGCGACGTGAAGGCGAAACTGTTCTCGAAGGTACCAACACAGCCCATTAAGAGGGATGACGACAAGACATCGCTGTATCCCGATGTAGACAAATACATTCGCGATCTCGTCAATCCTGGCAAGATACGCGTCGTTCGATATTCCGATAAAAAGAAAACTCTAAAATATGAAATTTATGGCAACAGGTGATGAGGCGATATTTATAATTGTTATCTCTATTCATGTGTATTTTTATTATTACTAAGAGAATGTTATATTATTATATTATTTTTCTATGTTGTTTCACAGATACTGCGAAAACATTGGCAGAAGCCATAAGAGCAACAACATATACTTGATTGTAGATTTGAATAAGAAAGAATTATACCAAAAATGTCACGATGCGGATTGCTCGAATTTCGTGTCCACACCAAAGAAATTGCCAGATGAAATACTTTTTCAGTTGGACACAGAGGGTGATGATTTCATAAGTAATGCAGTGATAGATGAAAGCGCTGCGTAGAAAGAAAGATTTACAGCTGCCAAAGTTTTTTATTTTTAAAAACATGACTATCATATGCACAACAAAAGGAACTTGTTGTTATTTATCAATAAATCGTTTATTTTTTGCACGAGTTTCTTGACTAATAACAATGACGTTTCGACAATCATATATTACGACATCGCCCAAAAGATTAAATATTAGAAAGAGAACAAATAACCGACATATTACATCATATAGGTAAACAACATACAATACATTTACACAACGATGTTATTTTATCACAATGATATTTTCTATTATTTCCTTCACAAATTAAAGTGTAACGTCACTGCTTTGTATATTTATGTTTAATATATAAATATATACATATATTTACATTTTATATATTTATATATAAATATAATATATATACAAATATATAATATTTATATACATAATATATGTTTTTACACAGAAATCACATATGTACAAATATAAAACTGTTACAACATATTCGCGAGTAGCATGTATAAATATACACAAGTGTATCTTTATACATCACATATTAATGTTTATATGCATATATCTTAGCTGTTTTATACTGCGCTAAGAAATACAATAAATTTGTTTTTATACATATCCGTTCGTGCTACTGTAAAATATTCACATAGGAATTCTAAATTCCTTATTCCATAATAAAAAACAATTAGTTGTCTTTGCTTTCATGATTGTTTACAACATATGATACACACGTTTGAAGCAAGTAGACTTAAAACATCAATGGTACCTAATCAGTCTTAATCTTTTCATGATATTTTTTACTTCTATTTTTTTTTTTTATATAAAAATTCATTCTGTTTAACGAAAAACCTACGAGATACGTTCACGATTTTATTTTGCTGTTATATGCGAAACGCGCTGTATCTCCGATCCAATAAACACTAACGACATTTCTCTTGTTCCACAAGTATCATCCACAAGTCTGTTCTATATACCAATAGCGGATTTATTATTACGTCCGTGCGGAATTTACGTTAAAGTATCTACTAGTCAAAATCATACTATTAAATTAAATTGTCAAATATCTAAGAGCGCAATCAATTTTGTGAGGTAGAAATAATGCAATAAACCTTTTTCTTCTTTGGGCGCGGAGTTTGCGGTGGTGGGGATATCCTTGGTTTCAGATTCTTTCTGTGCATCACGTATCAGATCTAAATCGCCAAGATTCTTTACGGGATCGTCTTGTTGATCTTTAGAATCGCTCATCGATCCTTCATCTTCCTTTAACTTATCTTCTACGTCATTTTTGACTTGCTCTTTGGAAGTATTTTCTTCGGTTAAAGTGAGATGACTGCCATCAGACCGGACTATGCTCAGTTTATACTTTTGATAATCCTTCGAGGCTTGCCTCATGCGAATCAAAAAATCCGGTAAACCTGAAATACAAGATACAACTGTATTGTTAGAAGAGATCTTGTAATTTACTTTGTAGATTTTTGAGGAAACAAACCCCTTAGCGCCACCCACGCGGTAACAGCCGATGGCACAGCGACACCGGGATCATCGAAGTACGTGAGTCCGAATTCGATGCCGGGCTCGTGGAAGTTTGTGTACGGTTTTATCACCATGTACGACCAATATGTCCTTACCCTATCACGTATGACAGTTTATTAGAGATTTATTCGCCAACAAAAAAGACATTAGAATATCTATTACATCACGATCTTATAAACCTGTAAATTCCCCGTCTTTCTGGTACATCAGGATGTTCCGTCACCCGACTGACAATAATTATAAGCCCTTTTTCTTTGTCTACGATCCATCGTCGTTGATAGACGTAATCTCTATTCGAAAATAATTTCTACGCAATAAGAGAATCAATTAATTACATGTCAAATGAAAAAAAAACAAAAAATCCGTTTAGTTGACACACATACAGGCCAGATCATCTCCCAATGGATAATGTCAGTACTGTGATCAACGGACGATTCTGACTTCGGATCAGTCTCGATGATCTGTAATTCCTGAGCAGTGGGATCCCACTGCTTTCTGTAATCTACATCGATTTGAACTTGGAGAAAATCATCAGCTGTAACGTCGGAGAATGAACCATATACTTTATATGCAAACAGTCCACCGGAATCAGGTTCCTTTCTCCTCCATATCAACATGTCTTGGCGCTCAATAAATGGCTGCCAATCATCTGCTATGTATTGTGTATATGTTATATAACACATATAAATGAAACACATAAGTAACGCAGCAAAAGATGCAAAGAGAGAAGAGAAACCTACGATCCTGATTGGCACAGGTGGACTGAGCTCCGCTACACTTGCAATATTTAACATTGGGCTGCACAACGTCGATAACAATTCGCAAATGACATTTCGTACAGACAACTGTGGAATTTCGCAACTTGTAAATTCCTTCGATTTCATTGTTGTACCTGCAAGAAAGAAGTTTAACATTAGTAACAAAATACTTAAAAGATACATACACGTAAATCTAATTATAGGAGAAGTGACACAACCACCTATTAATTTCCTCGTCATTTATTCTGTCGCGATCCCAATTGTAGGCCGTCACGCCGACCGCGCTTATCAGAAAATTCTCTGCGTTCCTGGCGACTCTCATTCTCCACGAGCGCATGAATTCCCTCAGCGCCACTTCGTCCCACAGCCTCGTGTACAGATGGAATACCTGTATGCATCGTCGGACGCGTTGCGCCGCGATGAACTCGAACTGTTGCCTGCAGGCACGCGTCACCTGCGTGCTCTGTTCCCGCAGCCACACGCTTATCCGTTTGCGATATCCGCCAAATTTGCCGCAATTCTGCGGATTGCATTGCTCCAAACCGAGCGCTAACCTGCCGTTCGCACTGTAGCCGCGATTGAATCGTTTCAGAGCGTAACCGGTTATTTTCCACATGTGCATCGTTCGAGCTCGGGCACGCTACTGTGCGCTATTTTCCACAAAGAGGTCCATTCACACTTTCATTCGCGCGAATCTCGACAGTTTCTCGCGCGTGATTGCCGAATATACGCGATATACGCAATACGTAATAACGTGTAGCTACGTGTCACGCCGGTTGCTGCGTTTTTTTCCCCACCGTTTTCGTTTAATTATACGCCGATTATGCATGCGCATTCTTGCGTCAACGAGACACTCAATCGGTCGCGGTGAAACCGATCGCACGCGAAGAATTGATGATCATGATCATGATCACTCATTCGCATAACCTCCGCGCGTGCGAATGTAACCCACCAGAGAACATATAAACCGCCAACTGTGGAAGACGAAGATGGATGATTGCTGCGCGAGCATGTGCTCCGGTTTAATCGGAGCGCTGTATATGTGTTGTGTACGCGACAGAGGGAACAACTAATCGGTTTGCGAGTTCTCGATATTCGAGAATTCAAAGTCGATCTGTCGAAGGTTAGCGCCACCTCTCTTTCTTCGAAGGTGAAATGAAGGAATTCGCAAGAGAAACGCTATCGTGTCCGAGTTCGAAGAAGAAGAGGAAAGGTTTGATCTTCGTTATTTAACGTCAACGACCCGCAGCTGTTGCAAATGATCATCTCTGTCAGGTAGACTCGATGAATATTTTGATTAAAACTCACTTGTGTGTGCGTACCTGTCACTTTTTAGTGACTGAGAGAGAAGATCTATATATCTTCTTTCAATCTGACACACGCTATTCTCAAACATACTCGACGTAAACAAATACTTTGCAGAAATAAGCGTTAGTTATTTAAAAAAAAAACAACTGTCATGTATATAATTAAAATGAGTTGAAAACTTTACATAAAGAAGCCATATTGTGCGAATAACAGAAAGACAGAAATAAAAGATCGGCAACAACATATAGAATACGTACAGACAAGAGAGAAATTTTTTTTCGGATATCGTTTTTTTATTAACGTTTTATCAGTTACAATTTTGATTACATACATATAATGTGGATTCTTCTTTAAACACATGGTTGCTATGATACAAATGACGAGGATAAAAATTTTGGAGTGCGTAAAAATGTAATTAGATGACAATTTATTTTTATTTTTTATTTTTTATTTTTTTTTTTGTTTATTTCTCCTTTCCTTTTAATTACTTCATTGGTCATGGCGATGGGCCAACTTTTGTGCGTTGTTGCGTGCATGTGTGTGTGTGTGTGTGTCTTTATGTGTTTATGTGAGTACGTGTCTCTGTGTACGTTGTATGCGAATGTGAATGTATATTAATATAATATACACACCGAGTCTCTTCTCTGGCCCATGTCCACTTAAATCGGGGATAGGGTAATATAATTATTCTTGATCGCAATTTAAATCGTCCCTAATTCGCTAATATTTTACACACTATCGGTGCGCAATCGTCGCTCAAGACTGGCCCGGTGTTGACGATCTGATCGACTCGCCGATCTTAGGACTGCTTCACACACCGACCGTGGAGGCACGGGATTCAGTGCCAAATTCAGAGGACCGATATTTACAGAAGTGTTGTTTGTTTAACCGAACCCCGAGTAATCGACGAAACAAGTTATAGTATAGCTATAGATTGGCGCGACGCGAATGTGTGGATGAGCAGTCCTCTGAACTTGGAAAAGACAACTGGGTTTTTTTTCTTTTATTTTTCTTTGCCTTCATGCTTGTTCGTCGTGCAGCGACGAGTGGCACGATTTTGTTTGTTTGTTTTGTCTTCTCTTTCTTCTTTCGTCATTGTACACACACACAGGACTGATCGTTTTATCAACAAATTATTTCCGGAAATATCGTCCATTATGGACTTTCTGGAATAGTAGTTTCGCGAAACAGCGTCGGGTCAAGCAACACAGGGTGAGACACCAATCGGTCTAACAAGGGATCGCGGCTACGTGTGATTCAAACTTTTTGCACATTAGTGCAAACACTAAATTCTCTGCTCCTCCTGAGATTCGGGATCGGTGATATGCAATTTGATTCGTGGTGAGAGTTTGTTAAAAATTTGTGCTATTGTATTGATCACGGCCTCGTAATTAGAAACAGCGTATCTCTTCGTATCTCTCGCGAGCGATATAAAATTAACGCGTCGGTATTTGAATGTGTTTAGATGAAAGCGAAAAGTACAGTTTTATTCGGACGAAACTGGTGAAATTTGATTGCACACTAGAATATCCTTGTTCAAGGCTTCTTATTACATTTGCGTGTTTCGCTTGCAAAAGCAACCGACGTTGAAAGATCCGACTTACAATTAATCACGAGAATCAAATCTACGCCGAGTCTTCCGTAGATTTATTGCTTACAGGATCAATTCGGCTGCTCAGTCCAAAGCTCGCAAGTAACCCTTTTGAATACGACACGCCCTTTCACCCTATCCCTGAGCCAAAATGTACTTGGGATCTTTCCGACTCAGAACCGAACTGTCCTCAGGCGACAGAAAAATTCTTCAATTTCGATTAAACATCAACTAAAGTAAAGCGAGTAAGTGCGACAATTTGCAGAAGAAATAACATCCTTGGACGTATATAGACGGTGTGGCTGCGCACTCTCTCTTTCTCTCCTTTCTAATTTTCCCATATTCAAACATCCCAATCATTCCCATTTATATCGTGCACACTGACCAAGCGAATCGCCGGTATTTCGGCAAATTGATCGATTGAACACGCTCGATGTTCATCATACTCCGGCGAGTGAGCCGGAGCCGAACAATTCTCGCTTATTAACAGAGAGAGTTTATCAAATATTAAATCATGAAATTACAACGACATCGCGATAAATGTCATTCCTGCCAAATCTTGCTGATGAATAGAAATTGAGCTAATCGAGCGCTCGCGCGCTGTTTGTCAGTCGGCGGTTTCGTGAAATCGCGCACCGATACGCGCGAGAGATCGTTCGAAGGGTTAAATTGAACGTTTTAATATGTTTAATGATACAGCTTACACGGCGAGAATTACATTAAATTCTCCTCATTGGGCGCAATTAATGTCTCTCGTGAACTTCAATTAATTCGATCTGAAATTTAATTTGTCTCACTTGGGGAGGGAGCAGACCTCCCACAATTCTAAAAAAAGAATAAATGTCAGTGATAAAATGCAGTGTGCGTTAACAAACAGAACAGTTTGGAACCGCAAAACTTTTTTTCATATTTTATTTGCATATTTAAAACACCGATTATTCGAAAATATTCGAACTGTCTTCACGTGTGATTCTCGCGGTTTTCTTTCGTAAATTCTGTGACCTTTCGCGTTTTATCGCCTTGAGACCATCAAGAAGATAATTTTTTATTGCTCGACATATAAAGTATTTTTCTCATGCGATAAGAAACACACATAAAAGCGCGTAGGAGAAAAAGAAATGAGGGAAATGTGCGATCGAACGCCGCTTCCTTGCAGATTAACGCGCGACCCCGGGTCGTCCGGCCGCGACCGACTGTCACTCTATTTTACGATCGATACTTTCACTTGAGAGTCCGCCGGGACTCTTTTGTATGTGTCTCTCCGCGTTTCTTCTTTGCTTACTCGACTTTCAAAACTCGAATTTTTCGCACATGACTGAAATGATGATCGCATGTAAAGCGACGAACGATCATGAAGTAGCGGCCGAGATGGTTTTCCCCGTAGCGCGACGACACACACACACACACACACACACACTCTCTCTCTCTCTCTCTCTCTATCTCTCGGTAGGATTTTTGTTTCGAGCTAAAATAGCTCTCTCTCGGCGGAGAAGATGCAGACTGGAAAGAGGCGAAGAATCGACCTAAAAATATTGCGGGTTAAAATTAATTCATCGTTGGTGAAGAACCGGCCGTGAAAATCGTGTTCATCGGTCGGTTTTATAACGATTATTATGCTCTTTCTCTGTGAAATGTCAATAATAAAATGACTAGCTCGATACTGCGGAATGTTGAGACTTTGCTTTGCGTGACGGCGTTTATGCCGCTTTGTTATTACTTTTATCGGAGATCGGAACTATACAACGGTAATCACCGAGAATGCAATTCTTTCCTTATATGGAGGGCGGAGTCGTGCCGCTCGAGGCTGGGCGATGCACTTTCTCCCGGCAAGGATTTTAAAGGTTCCACACGTTCGCCTCCTCCGTACGACTCGGTCTCATTGAGAGAAGCAAATCGGGAGAGCCCCTACTGCTACTTTCGAATTTTCGGCCTGACGGGGTAAAAAGAGAAGAGGAAAGGGCCCGAGTAACGGGAGGACGCGTCATAAACTTTCCGGCTCCGTGTGTGCTTCGCTAACAATTAAAAATTTGTTTGCCTATTACTTATCATTTCGTGTATTTTTTGTCGTTTAAATTCAATTCACATTATTAGGGTATAATAATTAATTAATTAATTAATTAGTGTCATTATAATTCGTAATAATATACAACATTTGTCAATAGATCATTTATGCTAAAACCCACTGCATGCTTGTGTCGAAATAATCATTCTCATTCTCTCTTGTCTCTCTCTCTCTCTCTCTCTCTCTCTCTCTCGCACGCAGATGCACGTGTAACACATGCGCGTGCGCGCGCGCGCGCTTAAAACATCCACACATACGCGCACCTAACCATACGTGCAGCACTCTCTTTCTTGCTTTTTCCGCTATTTCGCCTTGGCTTTCTCGCATTCCTCTTCATTTGTTTTTTCTTTGCACATACGAGTGTATTTTAGGAAATACACATTTCCCCTACTTTCGCACACTCTCACGCCATAGGACTGTGCTAGTTTCACGCGTGGCTTATATAACTAATTTATGATTCGTGTGTGATTCTAGGACGTGTGTGTGTGTGTGGATGTGTATATTGTGTGCGTTTACATAAGATTGTAAGTGTGGTGTATGCAAACATATCGGCACGGACGTGTTATCTTTTATCTTTTTTTTTTTTTTTTTAAAGTACACGCGACGCATCTCTTAGTCTATGAATATTCCATACATAAGCTATGATCTCGTATATTTTCTGTCGCGAAGAGTGACGCGAAATACAATTTAATATGTACTTAAACTGTAATTGTTAATTGTTAAATTGTCGATACAACTTAACAGACGAACTAACATCTTCTGAAAAACTTTTTGCGCAAAAACAGTTTTTCGCAGAATTTACAAGCAATTGCGATTACAAGTAATTGCAATTCCTTGATAACTTCATTGAATTGAGTTATATTCGAATCGATTGAAACGCGCTTCACTCTGGCCGAAGGAACGCGCTTCAATCTGATGTAACTTGCTTTGTTCCTAAAGAGAGCAAAGAATACAAAAGAAATAAAATCAATACGTAATGTTTGTAATTCGAACCGGGAGCAGAATGCGAAAATGACCATTTTCTTTTTAGACAAGAAATAAAACAAAGTCAAAGGAACGATATTCGAAGTCTGACGTGCCGGTATTGAATCGTTCCACGAGACGGGTAAAAAAAAATTCCGCTTCTACGCCGATTTCCTCCACCCGTTGGTAAACGACCGATAAAGATAGCGATAAGGAAGATAGTGACTGAGAGAGAACGACGCATAGAAGGGGAAATTTTTTTCTCTTTTGCGGAACGACTCGCTCGATCGCGATTTTATATTCGCAAGAATGGAATACTTTGTGACACGCGAATTGTCCGTCCGTTTGCGATCGCTTATGTGTTTTTCTGTGCGTGTGTCTGTGTGCGCGTGTGTGTAATACGTGTGGTGTGTGTACGCACATGTATGTATCGAGGAGCTTGAATTCCACAATCGAAGCAAAGCTCGTACCAACGTCGTGCTCAAGTGATGACGTTAATTATACAATAAAAACGCCAACAAATCGCCCGTTTGTGTGATGCATGATAATTACTAACTAAAATCAAGTTTTCCTTTCTTACATTCTGAAAAATTACGTTAACGCGCGCGTTCGAATCTCGTCGAAGAAACGGAGAGAATCAACAGCACATATATACAATATATTCGTCTAAGTTTCATATTCCAAATCTTTTTTTTATATTTTTTTCTCTAATTTAAATAAATCTACACAACAATCATATATTATACATATACATATAAAAAATCGTAATATAAAAGATTTTTTGAATAAAAGTCGAGATTCGAATAGCACGTTAATCGATCGATACTAGTTCCGAATGAAAGAAAGGAATCACGTGTCGAATCACAAAGAGTAATATAAAAATAGGAACAAATGCGACGAGCATATAAACAATAAGGAACATACATGATGTGTTAAAAACGCAAGGAACTTCATTCAATAAAAATTTACGTGTACAATAAAGTTGTTTGTGTGCGCATGATGTGTTTTTTTTATGTTATACATAAAACATTGTACAAAGTATCGAATCACGAGAGGCGCATAATAATATTAAAATTATAAAAATTCTAAACATCATGTGTCAGTAGAAATAAGAAAAAAGCATGATCCAAGTTCAGTAAACAATTATAAATTCACCTAGGTATGTCCCATACAAAATTAAAAGTCACGTTTATTAATTTCCGTAAGACGTGGGTACGTGCTGTGCTACGTGTCGTACCGCGATATGCTGCAAACCGCAAAGCAATGTTAAAAAAAAAAAAAAGGGAAAACAAAAATGTTTTTACAATTGACTTTCGCATAGAAGTATTGATTTTACGTTGCCTGCGAGCACTTTTCCATCGACGCGTGTGTCAAATAAAATATATTAAAAAGATTATTGAAAAATTATCAATATATACACAGATTAAAAATCTACGATGTAACTTCCGGAAATAAGCAGCGACGCTTCACATTTCATCGATGCGTTCCCACGCTTTTAATTATGAATCTTCGAATCGAAAGTGACTTCGCCCTTGTCTTTTCCCTTTATCCTCTATTCGCCCCACATTCTCAAGCATTCGCTTTCTTTCTTTCTTTACTTTCTTTCGCGCACGCCGAATCGCTGTCACACTACGCATTCTGCCAAACTTTCACACTGACGTTTGCACAAATACGTACTTACGATAATAGTTCTTACAATATATATTTTATATTCATTTACTCTATTTAATTATATCAATACTGTTGACGGATAAGAGATTCATTCACAGCTCGCGCCAGAGCGGATAATCGTCCCTGACGAGCGTGGCGTTTAACGTTCCCATTTTGTTTCTCGCTTATTCTTCATCGACTGAAAGCGAAAGTGTGACTACTGCCCGCGCTCATACCGCTCTCTCCACCTTTTATATTTAACATAATTTTTGACATAAAGTTTTTTTTTATCACACACTAAAACGCCCGATCTCCTCTATCCGGAGATTACTGTCTGTCAGCACGGTGTCCCGAAGCAATATATAGCGGTCCACGAGAGCAACGAGATCCAAACTATTCTCTTCTTATTTCTGCAGCGTCCTCCATTCATATCCTCCGCAACCTTCCCCGTATTATCGTGGTAGACTCGTCGGAGACACCGCGCCACCTCCCCTTCGTTCGAGAATTAGAAAAATCATCGAACTCGAGCAGACGCCGCTGTACAGGTTATATTCATTTTCGACCAGCGGTGCAACATCATCATCATCAGCAGCAGCAGCAGCAACAGCAGCAGACGGTCAATCGCGGACTCGACGCGCGAAATTAATCTATCAACAAACCGGCACTTATGAACCACCACGTAAACACACTTCTCACTTTGAGTTCCAAAGTCCGTCGAAAGTTCTCTCCGATTCGTCTTCCTTTCGTTCACTTCTTCGCGCGAAATTCTTATATGGTTCTTCTGAGTGCGATCACTTGTGACCGCGCTGCGCGAGAAAATATTCGATCTGCTGTAGACAGAGCAGTTGTTGGACCAGGCTTTGCAACGGGTCTTGGCCCGGTTGTAGTTGACCCTGCTGCTGCCCATGGAGTCCCTGCGACTGCGTCAAACCTCCACCAGCAGGCTGAGCAGACGAAGGCGGCAGCATCGGGGCGCCCGACTGCTCGGCCATTAATTGTCGCTGCAGCTGTTGTGCCTGGTAATGAGCCATCGCCATCAGCTCCGAAGATTCCATGCCCATTGAAGCAGCTGCAGCAGCGGCGGCGGCGGCCACGTGACCTAATTGCGGATGCTGCTCCGGATGATGATGAGCTGCTACCGATGTTGCTGTTGGCAGACCGGGTTGGCAGGTCAAAGCCGGAAGTATATGCGATGACAGCCTGCCAGTCGCGGAGCCGGCTGCGGAGGCCAAATAGGCGGCGGCAGTGGGGAGGCTAAGATTCTCGCCCCGCTAGGGAGCCACGTTCTTGGGCCTGCGCCCCCGTCGCCCCCTGGTGGGGGGGCGCGGGGACTCCTGGCCTCACTGGCTCACTGCGGGGCTCTTTTTGTCCTGCTGTTGTTGACTTGCATCTTGGGATCCTTGCACACCCGCGGGCGTCCCTGCTTGACCTTGAACGCCCTAAACAACATTTAGTTAAACTTTAAAGCCGCGTACTTATACCATGGTACTTATGGTACTTATACCATGCTTACAAGTAATAGCTAGTTGTCAATATCGTTTGAACCTCAACATTTTTTAAAAACTTTCACATTTACATCTTATTTCGCAAACCTAAGTTTTTTTTATGTTTATTCAATTTACATTTATGTTTATTCAATTTACTTTATTACTTCGCAAACCTAAGTTTTTCCATGTTCAGAATGATGTTCCAGTTTTACGATAGGTACCTGGCTTCCAGGACCGCCTTGTGGTGGACCGGGACCACGATCTGGAGGCCAAGAATTCCCAGGCGTCGGTTCCGAATGGAACTGATGCGGATGCGGCGGTGGACCACCTGCCGTATCGTGACTATGGGGGTCCAGATTGTTCGCGGCATCATACTGGGTATTCTCTAACCTCGTTATTAATCGTTCATCTTCATCCCCGAATTCCCCGCCCATTAGAGAAGGTTCCCCCACGACCATCACGTCCTAAAGAAAGCGCTAGTTAGTGCCTATTTCACATACACACACACATATTGTACAATAAAAACTTAAAAACTAAATTTTACAAATTTACCTGCGACGCTAGGGAAAAATTTGGTCCTGGTGACCTTTTCTTACTGGGCGCAGGGGGCGCATTGTTTCCCGGTCCGGATGTGCTACCCTTCCTCTTTCTTCGTTTACTGGCTGGTCGTTGCGACTCTGAAGAAGAACGTATCTCGTGAGCATGACGTTGCGCCACGTTTGGCCACGTGTGTAGCTAACACACTGATAAACGTAAAGAGCACTACCCAGCTGTGGACCTTTCTCATTATCAAAGGTCTCTGACTTGTACAAGCACAAGCATGCATCGATAAACAAGACATATAGACATGTGTATTCATCAGATCTATTTCTATGTTTCTCTCACGAATACAATTTGTATTTTGGACACTCAGAAAATCTTTACAGAGAAACACGCTTGGCATAGCTAGTATATTTGGTTAATAACGCGCGTCCCACCAATTTGTCGCGAATAAACCAATTTGAGGTGATCGCGAGAAAGAAAAAACACCGGCGAACAACATCAACAACATTGCCGGTAGAAAAACCGATTTCTCATTGTCGTTCAGAACCGTCGGCCAACTCAACTTCCCCACTGGCTGGTGCTTCTCATGTAAAGCAACTGTTCGTCTACCTCTCTTACCCGGCGGGGCAACTATCCTCTGCCATTTCTGGAATAAGGTCGTTTTCAGACAGTCGCGAGGAGACAACGCGTAACATTTATGCCTCGACATCAGCTCCTGCATCGGCTCCAAGATCACGCACAGCTGGAACAGTAAGAATCGTCAATATGAGAACACGATCAAACGAGCAGCACTTCGAAAAGGAAACGTATATTTCGTTAATTAATATTGTTGATTGATTGACATTACTCGTCGCAAAACACACAAAAATCACGCGATAATATTTAATAATATTTTGAAGAACGACCGAAGAAAATTTCACGCGCCGACGATGTCTATCCGGCAAATTACGCATAAACTTTCGTCATCGGTGAGATTCTCCATCCGCAAGAAGAAACTATTCACGACATGCACAGGCCGTTTCCGAACATCATGTACCGATCCAACAATGGACGAGGACTTTCCCGCAGCCGACGTAACAATCGACAGGCTTTTCAAACGGCTTCGAGAGGATACACGGCGAAATTGCGCGGGCGCCCCGGTGAAAGCGCTTCCGAGCGCAGCGAGAAGGTGGATCCGTAACCTGGATAGCCGGAGATACACTTTCGCGAACGTGGGCGTGTGTGTGTGTATGTGCGTCGTCGACCGTGTATTGTAAGAGTCAACACGTCACTTATGACTATTGTTACGAGAGTGAGACACTTACTCTAAGGTAGTTGAGGGTAGCGTTGGACATGCCCTGCCTGGTGATGTTTTTGCTGAGCTGCTCGATCATCGTCGGGTCTTGCTGCATGCCAACGACAGATCTTGGCATGAGCTCCCGATATGTCCTTATCGTCATGTGCCATGACTTTATCCTCATGAGATCGTCGAAGGTGAACTCCAATATTAACCTACCCTCCGTTAACACCTGAAATGAGTTTTGCATAACAATATCTGTCTCGTTTCGGGAGTCTGCTTGATTTCGCGTGTCAACGCCGGTCTCGTCGCGAGAGAGAGTTCACGGAAAACTTGAAGCCGGGAAACAAAGTTTCACAGAAATTACGAAAATTCAATTAAACTTTAATCCCTTTTATATCCCTTTGCAACATTTTTTTGCAGTCGAATTGAAATAGCAATCTTTATTTGTTATCTACACACACACACACACACTCTCACTCTCTCTCTCTCTCTCTCTCTCTCTCTCTCTCTCTCTCTCGTTTGCGTAAATACTATATGTTGCAATAAATAAACTTTGTAATCACGTAAACCACAAAAGTTTTACTACTTTTCCGCTCAATTTATGTTTTAGTTATTTCAATTATTTTCATTTCAAATACACATGTACAATATTAAATATAATGAATTCTGTTACAGGACTATTCGTACCTTAACGAACATCGGCTTTACGTACTGCGTGACCATCGTACACTGTTCGCAGTCCAATGATATTGTGGTAGTATGAAAGGACTCCTTCTGATTCTTCAGCGTGTAATAAAGTTCTGTCACTCCGCCGTCGAATATCGAGCGGAAGTATCTAGGTATTAACGTCCTTCCTATCGCTGAAAGGATAAAGGTGAGAATAGTTTACAACTTAAACGTGTTTTTTTGTTTCTTTTTGCGAAAAAGACGAGGCGATAAGATCGACAACTTTATCTTGAAACCGATCGATTCTACTTATAGCAACGAATTACAATTGCGTTTAAAGAAACGCGCAACACTTATTAGAGCAACTGCGTTTTCTTCCCGATTGCGAAATGCATTTCGCATTATCGCGCTTGTTTCGCCGCGCGTCTCTCACTTGCGCGGCGAACCTGTCGTTTATACCCAGATGACAACACGACGCGTATTCCACGAGACATGTAATCACGTTGTCGTCGTATATCCTCGCGACGATGTGTGCGAGAACAGACATTAAAATCCACCGACTGCAAAATTACCGCGCGGTGGCACGTTATTATTTAGAACAGGGGGACGGCGGGTATCGTACACGAAGCGCGCCGGCGATTAAGTATCGACGACAATGAGTCGCGCGCGATATCGCCGAGATGCAAGAAATTATCTCGCGCTGGCAGACATGATTATCGGACGCATTAGCGCAGATGACACGAACAGATAGCGGGAGGAATTTATTCAGGAATGTCACCTTGGTTAAAAAAAAAAAAAAAAAACTATTAAAAAAAAAGTAAAATAAGATTTTTTACATAATGAAGGTGAGATATAAATAAAAAAATAATTACTCTCTGACGTGAGACAGTCGGTTTCTCCGACAGTTTTTTTAGTCTTGTTTTTCTTGAAGTAATCGGAGACACACACTTACAGTATCGTTTCGGTCCGTCTTCCAAACAGAACTGTAGGGTAAGGGTGGCGTCCTCCTCGAAGAATTCGTTCGCGAAGGACTCCCACCAGTGATTATCGCTTTCCTAGAAACAGAGAAACACACAGAAGAAATTAACCTCGCGCGTTCCCGCTGATTGTTATCGCGCGTCGATTTATTCCGTGAGTGCGGAATCGAAAACGATCGAGGGAGGGTGAAAGCCAGCGAAGGGTTGCGAAGAGTTACGCGGAGGACAGAAGTGACGAAGGCGCAGCGGGATGAAAAGGACAGGAGAGAGAATGAAGAGATGACACCCCTTTCTCGCTCCTCTTTCTCCTCTGCCGAAGGACGGCGCGGAAAAGGCAGAGAAGAGGAGAGAACAGAAAGAGACAGAGGGAGGCTGTACCTCAGCGCTGAATAACGCATGACTGTCTGGCTTGAAATTATAGCATTCCGCCCCCTCCCAGTCGTAGGAACTACCCCTTGGCTCTGTTCGCCACGCTTTCATTCAATTATGCATCCACCGCCAATCCCCTCGCGCCTGTGGCCCACGTACCTTCAAACCTCCCGCGGGCGCTCCTCTTATTATTATTTTCCCGCGTGTGGCTCTCTCGATTTCTCGGCCGGGTTTACTTGCCGCGCGCGAAAAACCTACTGTCATCGCTGACTTTCGTCGGCCGAAATCGCTCGCGCGAAAATCCTATCGAGATCGCGGCAGTCATCTGGACGCGCGAATTTTCACGCGAATACTTTCAGACTATTGCTTCCGTGTCTAATTTCATTATCGAAATGCGTAAGCGTGTGAAATGTTGTATATAAAATTACTAGAAAATTTTTTACACACACACACACACACGCGCGCGCGTGCGTATGATACACTTCGACGGATTGTCGCGTGGCTCGAAGAGTACACGCTTCTTTTGTATAATAAAACGTTCATTGTCGGAGTTAACAATTATCATCGTTCGCCGTTGCAACTTATTGTTGCACGCTTGTCCCGTCGCGCTTGTCGATACATAGGTGGGACTTTTTAATTTTTTCATTGAACGATAAAGACAACTTTATTGCGCGCGATGACAGAACAAGGCGCCGCGACATTACCGCCGACTTCAAAGTGAATAATTAAACAGAGACAAATATTGTTTCACCTTCCTCGTGTGTGTGCATAAAGAGGCACACACTTCTCTCTAATCGAGTTATTATCGATCGGACGCAAAAAAAACAAAGAAAAAAAAATGACAATGACGAACAAGAATTCGTCGAAATGAGATATCGCGTAGGTACGCCGGAACGGCGAATTTACCCCTCCTCCCTTTCCGCCGCTATACTCACGTCAAATCTCCGCATAGACAATCGGTTTCCGGCCACCCCCGACATCGCATTCGCCGTGATTTATTTCGGACGTAAGCTGCACCGTGCCAAATCAAGCAAACTGTTACCACTCCCGCGCAAATTGATATTTCTGGCAAGCGCGGCCGCAGTCCCGGGACGCGCGGAAAGGAGAGAGAAGCAGCGCGCCCCGTATAGACCGGCAAGAGGAAAAGTCGTCGGAACGGGCGGCGCGATAAGCGCGAACGAACGAGCAAAGAAGAAGAAGAAGAAGACGTTGTTGCCTCCCTCGACAAATAGGCGATATATTCAATAGAGCGCGCGGCCGGACGCCCCGCGCGCCGGAGAGAAAAATGTCTCGCGAGGCCGATCGAAGCCGACAATTGCCGCGAGAGAATCCGTATTCGTTTTCGCCAAATCGTTCGTCCGACGACGTGATGAGAAATCCAGTATTTGCGCGCGCAATATGGGTCCCGTCATTCCAGTTCTAATGTGAGTGACATGCGCTTCGACGCACATGTAACGATCTCTATTCCGACAAACGTGTAATAAGTGTCATATGAGCGTGTACATAAAGGTAGCACGAGTTCGGAGAGCTATGGGGAGGAAAATTGAACTCGTGTAATATTATTTCTTACGTTCAACGCGATGGAGCAATGTAATACACAAGTATTTTCGATAACACGAAGAATTATCTTTGTCAGAAAAAATCTTTCGGACGAACTTGACGCAGACGCGTTTAATCAACGCGTTCTTTATTTCGCGTTAATCTTGTTCAAGCAAATAAGAATCGAATTTGTTCCTGGACTTAACTCGGAGTTTGTCCCGAGCGAGTGAGAGATCGGGAAAGTTTTACGAGTCACATAATTAAGGCCCTTCAGTTGTAGCTTAGCGATTCTCAAAACTGTCGAATATCGCGAAAGTTTAACGCTCGTCATACATATTTCAGTGGAGTAATTAACAGCTCGTTAATCATTCGGGTACGTCTTTCGACCGGCACAATGCGGATCCCTGGATGGTGGTGGTTTCCTTAAATTCTCCGACGTTTTCTCCGTCGGCGCGATTATTTTTTTTTTTTTTGTTTTTTTCTTCACGCGCTCCGCGGACGCTACACGTTATCGACGTGTTCTCGCGCGATGGTCCGAAACCCTCCGTAGATAGAATAAAATATACGCTTTCCTGATACAGGCGAAATTAATTAACGACTATTCAAAATGCGGGAAATATTTGCACAGAACTATTGTGCGACGTCTGAACATTTATTTAATTCGCAAAATACAGCCGGTAGTGTCAATAGATTTGCCATGTTTCTGCGCGCATGAGATTTTTCTAATTTATATTATCCTATAAATAATATATGTATGAAGAGTTATTATAACATAAATTATTGCGTGCTTATTTTTAAATTATGTTCTTACAAGTCTCATTATTCGATTGTCTCATTCTGTCCGTCTATTCTGTCTCTTTCTCTTTCTCTCTCTATTTCGATCCTGTATAATTCCTATATAATTCCGCCCGATAATTCTCTCGCCTTACACAAAACCGCACTTCCGACAGTGCGCAAGAAATTTCGCATCTGTCCTCGCTGCTGCGAAACCGTCGAAATTCAATATGATTTGTCGCAATAAAAATTGGCTCTCCCCGTGGACACTGTATGTGTCCCACACGAATGACAAGGAAATAACAAAAAGCGACAGTCGCGCACACACGCGTACACCGCGTACACTTGCATTCAGCCAAGTTAATAACAGCGAAAACTGCGATGGTCGTCGCGCAATGTACGAATAGCGAGCACGACGAGCACAACGGTCGGTTGTTCGCACTAACAAAAACGCCCGCAGAAAGATATTATTCTATTACGGACACGCATGTTTTTTAATATCAAAAAAAAAAAAAATATCATTTATACATGGTACACACACACTAGACAAAAAAATTCGACAATTTTCTCGCTTATTATTTCTTTTCTTTTTTTCTTTGGCTTTTAGCTTCGCATAACATAGATATAATATTGCAATCTCTCACTCTTAGATTTCGTCTAATGCAGTTAAAATTCTGGTCTATGAAATACATATTGTCTCCGACCGAGAGAGTCATTTTCCCAAACAATAAATTCGAAGCATGCGAATTAATAAGCACAAAAGCCCTCGCCAGCAAAACGCGACATAAGTTCCGCGGCGCCTTTCTATTCATTAAAATGGACTGCTATATTAAAACACCACGGCGTGCATAATATCACATTCAAAAGGGACCGAGAGGAAGATCTCATAGGCGGCGAGTGAGGAAAAAGGGCGCGCTCGGACATAAATCGCGGCGTGATTTTCCCGCGTTCCCGCCGCGCGCGTTTTTTCGACGGTCTCTCGTATTAGCGGGCGGAGTTAAATTCAATTTGCCTCGGAAAGAGAGAGAGAGAGAGAGGGGGAGAGCTGCAGCCCCGGACAGTCCCGGGGCGGAAAAAAGCAAAGGCCCACCGCACTATGTTGGCCGAGAGCTGCAGAGAGAAGAGTCGCGTCCCGGGATCTCGCGTAATAACCGGGGTGTGTGCGCAACGTTGCGCGTTTTCGCCGCGGCTCCGGCCCGAAAAAATGTCCGACGTCGAGAGTCGTCCCGAATTCCAGTCCGATTCCGGCATACCGGCGCGACGACGAGAAAGAATTCGAATGTAATTCCGCCAGGTAGCTAGGCGCGACGCGACACGCCGCTGGTGGCGTCTCGACGCCGACGCCGTATTTTAAAGCCGCCGCCGGCGCTCGCGACGAATAAATTTCTTTTCATCGATTTGGCCGCGTCGACCATTCTCGAGGAAACCGACCGCGATGCGTCTCGCTGCCCTTTCCGCTTTCGTCGCTTTGCCCGGAGAGAAACTCCCGAAATTCCTGCCCTTGTCCCCAAATTCTTGACCGTACACGCCCGTTTAGCGCTAAGTACAGCTGTTACCGACTTGACCGCTTCTCGTGTCTTTGTATATACCAACACCGGGAAACTCTTTAGAACGGATATCAGAGAATCAAGACGGTCGCATAATGTGTCATACACTAAAAATACGCGCGAACAGAGAGAATGCGAACTTGAATTTTCCTTTTTGTGAAAAAATGATATAGATACGGCTTCCTTTTCCTCTCGTTAGATTTTTAGGAATTAAATTTAATACGATTGTGACATAATCTGGATCTGTTAAATTTTGAATTCTGTAGCCTCTCGAAAAAAAAAAAGATATTTTCGATACTACGTTCGGATAAAGCGTTGTGCAAAATTAATACACGAAATTCCAAAAAGAATTGTAAAATTTTCGAGTTTGATATATTCAAAAGCGCTATTTTTTGCTTATTTTTATGTAATAGTATTTAACTGAATACATATGTGTTTGTGTGTGTCTCACATGTCTTTTTCACAGAGTGGAAACGCGCGAATGCGGAGTATTCTCGCGAATACTTGCGACATCGAAAGCCTAGCGCGGTAAAATCATATTAGCTTCGATTCCTCATTTTTTTTAATCCGTTCCTCTCGAATCGACTGTCAAAATCCGCCTTTTTCATCCTATCCGTTCATTCTTCAGTTTTGTGATTTCTCGCGCGTTTCCGACTGGCGGCGCGGACTATACACCGGGGTTGCCGGCGGCTCTTCGCCGGGACTGTACCACCCCACTGTTGTTAGGGGGGTGTGGGGAGACTAGGGGTGGTATATGATCGTGTATATACGTCGCCGCGAAAGTATTGTCGGCGCGCTCCACCTCTCGATTTTCTCGCGAAAATCCTTTTCGCGTCCAAGTCCGAGGCCTACGTGGACGCGGCTTATATCGAAAATTCGCAAAAATTCTGAGCCGCATGACCATCATTTTTGAGAAATTTCGGACACGCGCCACGCCCGCAGATAGATTCGACGGGATTTCTCTCTGACGCGACCGGCCCGGACAAAACTCTTCCGGCCGATCGGAGTATATACGGCCAGGGGCGGCGGCGCGAGGGACGAACTCGGGGGGAAAGAACGAGGGGATGGGGGGTACAATATGGGTTATCGAGGGGGCCCCACCCCCAGGGGAAAGCAGGGGCCCTCATTTTATTACCCAGGCTCCCATGACGGTTCTCAACCTTGGCCGAACTTGATTCTCTCTCTCACGCGACTCGCTACAGTTGTTGTTGCGACTCGCGCGAACATGAGACGCGTACTTACACTCGCTGCGAGTTGTCGAATCATCGAATCGTGTATGTACGGACGTTCTTTCTCCTCAGAAAGATGCGGGCATATGCGTGCATACACTCGCGAGCGCGTTAACGAAAGAACAACGGCGACAATATTTGCTGCTATTTTCGTTCCGCGCAAAGAGTACGAGCGAGTGAGAAAGAGAAAGATAGCGACGTGACGAATGTGCGCGATGGAAAATGTGAAAAGTGTTCGATAACCGTGTAACGGAGGCTTTTGCATTCGATAACGTCATCTCGTGCAACAACGTCACCACGCCGACACCCTCGCGGCGCTCTGCATTCGCCCTTTCCCCTTTAGGTCTCAAGAGTTTGTTCGCGGAAAAAAAATCTAATGTTTCGCAGAAATTTGTCATTGCTCGAGAATACAGTGGATACACAGCGTAAATATATAAAACACGCGGCGGATTAATGTCAGTGTTGCTTGTTAGTGGTGCGATCGTGTAATACTAATACTCGATTTAAATATCGGGTAATATTTTTTAAATAATAACTCGCACGTATGTACGCGCGAAAGAACGTACAAGAATTATTATTAAAAAAAAATATATATATATATTTTAGCAGCAGAATTTCTTCGGCAAAGCAATTTTCTCTCGGAAAAAAATTTCCAGTTTCATTTAACACAGATTTCAAGCGCCGCGCGCGGAGAAATATATAAAAGAAAAAGAAATTTCTATATTTCGAGAATTGTAGATATATATTTTATTCGAGATAATACTTCGCAAAATTTACACCATCGAGTTTTCCCGATATATATTTTTAGCACATCTAATACACAAAAATCTCGGAATAACGCAAAAAAACACGATTCGTATGAAAAAAAAAAAACTGTTTTGAAACGAATCCGAAATACATATATCATATTTAAACATGCTGTTTACAAGCATCGTTCGCGTTTCCCTTCCATCTATCTTTCTAACAAATGCATTCTGATCACACGAGAGTTTTCATTCTCAATCGTACATTTCATGAAAATCCAAATTAATTTCTCTCCGCTCCCTCGTTAAAAGTTACTTGTTCAAACATAATTATTTTCACGTAATATCAACAAACATGATTGCCTCGGAGAAGTTTGATATAAAACAAAATATATAATAATATAATATAATATATGCTATATTGTACGTATAATACATAATATTACGCGATGTCAAACGCGAATACAACAAGAAAGAATATGCCGAGCTATTCAAAAACGGAGAGATAATTAAAATCTTTATAGAAAAAGAGAGTCCCGCTTTATCGCTAACGAGCCGCGATGCCATTTTGTCGGCATTCCTTACATTGTTTTGTCGTAATTACGGAATTACCGTGTCACGAGAGATACACGCACATACGTATCGCAGAAAAGAGAGCGGAAGAGGAGAGGAGCGGCGAAAGAAGGCGAGAGATGCGTGCGTGTGTAGAATCGAGAGAGAACTTACGCGCGCGGAGGGGTAAAATGAGGCGTCATCAGTCACAGTCAAAATGCTGCGCGTCATAATAGTCGGGAGTGGATCTCTCTTCACGTGCACGTCAAAGTCCAATGATGGAAATTAATGCACTTTCTTTCGCTGAGTAACGTACGTCGAAAACTAGACGACCGCGAAACGCGGGGGATGAAAAAAATGGCGCGCGCGTACGGGGGTTCTCCTCGGTATATATAAATCATTCGCGGGGAATTCCCCGCGAAATTTTTCGCGACCTTAATTTTAAAGACAGATTCCGTGGCCTGGAAACGCGCGCGGAAGAGAGAGAGAAAAAGAGAGAGTATACTTCCGCCGTTTTATACGGCGCTAAGACATTTTTCACGCTCGAGTTCACATTATTGCAGATTGTTATCACTCCGTAAGACGTATTGATATATCGCGACGAATATATAGTGTAGTTAATAGTAACAAGATAAACAGAAAAAGAAAGAGAGAGAGAAAGAGATTAGCTCGCCGTGAAATTTACGGCGGCCGGAAATGCGCGTAAATACCTCAGATGGCTTCATTAAATCAGAGTCGGACGTAAATAAAAAGAAACGCGCGCATTATTACCACGAGGAGGCCCTCGCCACGCGCAGCGCCTCAATAAAGCGCATAAACGAGTTACATATAGGGAAAATGCATAATCGCGGCTCCTGAGAAACTCGTTTCCGTATCGGCGGCGAACCGGTTAACAAACTTTTTTTACCTAACCCTCCTGTCGCACCGTTAATTGCCGTTCGGTATATACATCGAACGTGCCTCTTTCTCTCTGGGGAGTGTATCGGAACCTGTTTAAACGTTCGCATTATAACACTGGCGGGTCTCGTCTTTTGTCTCGACGACCGTAGTCATCGTCTCCGGTTTTTATAACGCAACTCTTCCTCGCACGTTTTCTTCTTTTTTCATTTTCGCTCTCTTTTTTTTCTCTCTCTCTCTCTCTCTCTCTCTCATTCTCTCTCGTATCACTCCCGAGATGAGATAATGAAAGAGAGGGAATGTGATCGACGGCGTGTCATTTTTTATCCCTCTTCTTCCTCCTTATATACAACTCGCCAACCGACGTTATTTACGTTCATCGCCACGATCTTAAAACGAGCCGACCGCAGCGTAACGCAACTTCGAGATCGCCACGAAAAGCACAAAGATGGTTGCAACATACTCGGCGAATATCGAACAACCAAAAGAAGGCAGCGAAACTGTGTCTTGCAACCAGGTGCAGCTCGAGCTGCACGACGACGGTAGTTTTCGCGTATATGGTTTATCGAGAAAGGCGGCACGTCGCGGCGCGAAGAGAAGTCGACGGCGGCTTCTCCCTGAGAAAGTCCGTCCGAAGAGAAAGCACGCGAAGTTTCGTTCCGTTCCGCGGTTCGGTCGCTTCGGATTCCAAATCGGGTTTCTTTCTTTTCAAATCCGACCGTCCAGCTCGGAAGCCGCCCTTCTCGTCCATTAGGACTCTATCGGCTTCGCATTGTCGCGCATTCTCCGCGTATTACGTGCCTACTTCGTAGCCGCTCGTTGCGACGCTCGTGTCTGAAAAACGCGATTCAATGAACGAAGAGAGGAGAGAGAGAGAGAAAGAGAGAAAAAGAAAAAAGTTATTATCTCGCGAAAAATCGCACGAAAAGTGAGCAGATTGCTACCAACAATATCGACGCGTCTCGATTTGTTTAGAAATCGCGGACTGATTTAACAGCTACTCGAAGTAGTTCTTCTCGGACTCACATCTGTCGATTTCTCTACTTTCGTTGAATTACAATTTACGGAAAAAGAATTTTTTGCGTTTCGTTTATTGATTTTACTTTCGACACTGTTGTTATTATTATTTTTTCTCGAACTAGATTCGAACGAGGGGGAGGGGAGGGTGATTCGCATCGTTGTACGCGCTATTGTTCGAAATAATTACTTTGCTCCAATTTTCTCGAGCCGCGCATTTCCTATTGGTCATTATGCATTCGATCTCTCGTCGGCTCCGTCATTCACCTCCGCTAAAATCTTTTTTCTCGGTTCTTAAGATAAAATCGATGAGATATACATCAACCGGCAGGGCCAGTTTTATCACAGAGAGATAGCGCTTCTTGTATAAACTCGAGAGTAACACGGGCCAGCGGTGCAATCTCGAAGGCTTCCCCTAGTAAATCATCATATCGCTTTGACGTTCTATTTTATTTGCTCTTCTGTGTATTTTATATATCGTTTTCTTTTTCTTCCTAAAGATTATCTCTCGCTCTTGATTTTATCGTTGGATATTTTCTCGCTCGAGAGATGTTATACGCATGATAATTATTTCATCAAAACTTATTCTACGTCACGTCGATTTTGATTTGCCCATCAAGTGTCCGGAGAAAAAGAGGTCGGATAGCAACTTTACCTCAGGGTAACGCGGGAGAAATAAAGTAAAATATTTAGAAAGTTCCCTGAAACCTCGGACGGTCATAATCACTGCGGACACCTTCGGAAAATCCGCCCGGACATCCCCGGCACTCTAAAAAAAAAAAGACAATTCGGAAAAAAAAAGAACGGATGCCAACCTTAAATTTTTGACGCAACTGAGGAAAAAAGCTTGCGATAGAAAAAACGCGCATAGAAGTCGCAGGAAATTTGCACGTGAAATTGATTCGATCTCGTTTCTACGTCATTCGAGGTTTTTTTTTCTTTCGACGCGACGGCGCTCGGCTGAGAAACTATATTTATAACTAATTTTATCGCGCGCGAGATCGTCGCCTTGGCCGTCACTTCCGCATTTTCACGCATCTGCGTTAATTCTGTGTGTTACGAGTCGTCGGTCGTTTTCGTTCGACGAACGTGCCCACGCTTCGCGGCGATGCCGTCACACTCTATCCGATTGTACTATAAGCTTCTTTGAAGCTTAGATCCTGTCGATTCCAAGCAGCGTTCGCGCGCGTTCGGAAATCGATTTAGTTCCGATCAATATGAACGAATACGGTAAGAGAGAGAGAGAGACCGGAAGAATAGATTCATCCACTTGATTCAAATTTCGTCGATCTTCCCATACTATATGCTCACTGCTCACTTCTCTCTTTCTTTCTCTTTCTCTCTCGTCAATAGATTTGCAGATTTTTCAATTGTCTCTCTCTCAAGAACGCGAACTCTTAGTCTATCACTGTTATTGTTGACGAATTCACGCGCCTTCTGCTTTTTCTCTTCGCTTTCAATTCCGCTTCACCGGAAATATTTTAGGGATAGATTCTCTTTGATGAATTTTTTTCTGAACTGTCACTTAGTCGCAACTTTCGCAACTACTCTTAACTTTCCCGGCAAGTAGGTCTCTCAAATAAAATTTTCGGCAAAGTGAACTTGTTTTGTAATTTACCGATACTAGCGAGAGAGAGAGAGAGAGAGCGCACCAAAATTTCAAGTTTGGTTCCGATGACTAAGAGTTAGCTTTAACTACACAAAGCCAACTAAATGATTTTTTTCTTCTACGTTACAAGACAGGACTATGAAGAAACTGTAATATCTGAAGAGAAAAAATGGGGCCAATCCCATGAGCCAAGCCGGAATTGCTCAATCTCTACCGAGTTGCCGCAACTCGGTCTAACGTAGGTACAAATCGACCGATCGCGATTTTATTTTGTTCCCGCGTCGAATCGCTATTTAGATCAGCGGAGACCTTTCGCTATTCGCGCGCGCACGAACGAATACGCAGGATTATGAATTCCCGGTATATTTGCGACACACCGAATCGTAAAAGCGGTCTTTCCGTTCATGCTTCTTTGGTCGTTGCTTCTTCCTCTCGTACGTTTCCAGCCTCTCGCGGTCTTTTCCCTCATTTTGTTCTCGCTGGCTTTCTCGCTCTCGACTAAATCGCTTCCTCTCTCTCTTCTCTCTCTCTTTTCCCGTCTTCGTCTAGATAACTTCCTAAGCAGAACTGCGCCAAACTTTGCAAGTAACGGTACACTTAGCAGCTCTCCGGCCATCTCTCTCTCTCTCTCTGCGAATAGTATTCCAGCGATCGTTAGTAATCTTCTTATGCATCAAAATTAATAATTTCTGCCTATCGACTCTCAGCTGATAAAAATAAAATGCAGCTCCGGCGACGTAATTTATAAAATAAGAATTTTGTGATAATTTCACTTCCTACTTGTATTCTATTTTTTTTTTTCGCGAAATACATCGCGACATTAAAAGAACCCGCGTGTTCACTCTTTATTCCCGTTTTCACTTTCTTCTTCGTGACTTCCGCACGCATTCTTCATTTGCCTTCCATCAATCATTCCCACGTACAACGCGCTCTTAAAATGCGTATATTTAATCGCTAGCTAACTTCGATACAATCAAACGGTTGTGTGTAAAGGGTTAGGTCGATCGCACATATACGTATATAATTCACACTCCGCGAATAGTATATCACACACATATATGCGAGACACATTTTGCGGTAATAACCCATGTCGAATATTGACCGACCTAATTTTTGTTCAAAGTGGATTTTAATCACGAGGCGATTCACAATTTTTTCATTTAGCTCGCCGCTGCCTGACTTTCGCAGCTACTTTTCGTTCACAACCAATTGTTATCGCGCGTCGAAAAGATATGACCCTCCCTCCCCTCCGCCGAAATTCGAAAGCGCGTTTCTTCTCCTCCTCGCACCACTACTATTAGAACTGAAGGAAGTAGCGGGAGAAACGGCGTTGAACCTTGCAAACGCATGCTGACAACGCACGAGATACGACGATAGCGCGAGGTAAGATGATTTATGACCGCGGGACACGCCATGTCGTTTGCTAAACTTCGCGAACGAGGCGTGTGTGTCCACGTGCGCGCGCGCGCGCGCGCGGGCGTGGAAGCAGGAAAGCGTACGCGAAAAACACGAAGAGCGGAAAGGACACATGAGGTAGAAATGGAGAGAGCGCGGGACTAGAGAGTAGAATTTATGTCGCGTTTCAAAGGAAAAAGAAGGGAGTGAAAGAAGAACAAATCCGCTCGGAGCGCACATGTGACATGTGAATACACAAGACATACCAAATGCGAGGAAAAATCTGAGAAAGAGAGAGAGAGAGAGAGAATAGAAAGAAGAGAAAGAGCAAATCTCACTTCTTGGCGATCGAGAGACAATGAGGGAAGGTAGAAACTGTGCCAGTAACGCGCCACCGGCTACGGGCGCTTTCGACACAGGGTTGTGTAGCCGCTGAAATTTGGATCGCTGCCCTCTCGCGAGGTTCTCCACGCCTCGTTTGTAGCTCGAACGACTTTGCGCGGCCGCGTTTAAAAGCGCGTCTTGTGCACGCACCTGTCGTCGTGATATGCGAGAGTTAAAACACATGGGTATGTCACGTGACACATGTGCAGAGTCATTATAACCGCGACTTACAGGAAGCTCGTGAAAAAAAAAACTCGCGATACTTCTTTGCGGAAAATGGCGTACCTTCTATTATTTTTGTATTTATTTATTCGTTAAAAAAAATTATTCCTCAGCATTTTATATATCGCGTTGAACTTGCGAAGTTTATGTATTTTTATTTTTCAACGTCGATACACACTCCTTTGAAATACTTTTTTGATAAAACTCGGCTGTGGTTGCCTGAACTTAACGCGCGCCGCGCATGACCGTATTTTTCGCCCGCAATTTTCCCCGACAGACGCGTTTGACCGCAGAGCCTCCGGTTTACAATTAAACAACACGTTTGCTGCAAAAACAATCGGTATGGTTCGGTTGGGCAAAGAGATTGTGCCGCGCAATCTTTTGTCCGTGATGATGGTCGTGGCGGGATCGCCGGCGTCACATCACCGCCCAACAGCTGACCAAAAAAGCGTTTTTAACGCTCGCTTCGTACGAGGAATCGCCGGGAAGGAAAGGGAGTGATGATGCGATTCACAAAATAAAATTGGACCCACGCGACGCGTGCGGCTTATCGAAATGCATCGCGACACATTAAAGATACTATTAAACGCGTATCTACGAGCAACTCGCGCGTTAACTCTCTTTGCGCTCTCGTTTCGTGCTGTTGCACGCGACACATACGAACACACGCACGCACACAACCGAGAGGCGCTACTTTCACGCGTGCTCTAATATGTCGATGGAGTATGTGAATTTTTTAACGAAGAATTTATTTCGCTTTAATCTGTCGGCGCACGTTGGCGCGATTTCGTACAGCGTGTTGAACGCGCGCAAACACTGTCGAGCCGCTGAATAACACCATCGATCGCATCGGAGTTTTTTTACGATAAAGCCGTCGTTGTTGTTATTTAAAGGAAGTTCTCGACGCAACATGAAATGAGAGATACATTTTTCTGTGCTTAGAAAAAATACAAGACAATTCTCTCTGGAGAAAAAAAATGTGTTTTAATTATTTACAATTTAGATTATCTTACATCTCCGAGAGATATGTCGACAATTACACAGTGGTCAAGTAACTTTATTAATTAATTAGCACACGTCAATAACATTAACACTAACAATTCTATTATGAAATTAAACGTTGACGTTGGATTTAATCGATGTTAAATCCTCGAGCGTTTATCTGCTAATTATTACCTTAGCAATTGCTTTTCACGATCGCGTTGTTAATAAAATTATGTTGCTTCGGGCGATAATTTTTTTTTGTTTGTTTGTTTGTTTGTTTGAAAGAAGATCGATCGTTTTTATATCGATGATTTAAGATGATTGAGATTCGGATCATCGCGATGAAGTGTACGCAGAATATGTGCACAGTTCGATATGCATAAGTAAAAGCAATTGCGACACACGACTGTTCGATTCTGACCTTTTCTTTCTCTCGTCGCAACGATCGATGCGGTCCTCACACACACACACACACACACACATACCTGTACATATATATGTACATGTGTGTATACATATATATATATATATATTGATACCTGCGCGCTCTCTCTCTCTCATACATGCTTGTGCCAGCGAAATATAATTCGCACACGCCCAGTCCCTAGTGCGCTGCGCGCGAAAATGACCAAAGAGAGAAAGAGAGAGAAAAAGAGAAAGAGAGAGAGAAAGAGAGAGAGCGAGAGAGTAATTTCTCGAATTTAGCTGTGCGCTTGTCAAGATGATTGTGGTTGTAGTATACGAAACAGTTTCGGAAAGAAAAAAAAATTGTTTCGCGAAAATCCGCGCGAAAATCCTGATCTCGTCCGGACTCAAGAGCTGAGCACGCGAAGAAGTTTTTCGTGACGGCACGTGCACGATTCTCCAAGGCAAGGCGTTGACAGCTCTCGCCGCCTCGTCTTGCCTCTTGCGATGCTAACGACAGAAACCGAAGGAATTTATTCGGGTTGGTCGCTTGTCGAAGAGACCTCCCAGGGAAGAAGACCGGTTGTCCATCCGCGGCTCGAAGATTAATGAACGCCGCGCTAGGAGCGCAGGCTCATTAGAACGCATTAACCTCGGGCGTTTTTCTTTTTTTTGTTTTTTTTTTGTTTTTTTCTTTTCGTTTTTGCATTACTCAATCCGTAATGACATATTGACCAGCGCGAAGTATCAACTTGCGGAGAGGGAATGTTGCCATCGCGCCTCTGCCCGTCGTAAATCGCGCGCCGTAAATGCCGGTCGCGGGGGGTATGAGGGAATAATTTTCGATAGTAAATATACGCGCGCGATATTACTCGGGGCTGTGTCCTCTTATGATTACGCATGCAGATAACACATCGCCGACGTAAATATACTCGAGCCGCGCGGATCATTTGCATTCAGAACCATTACAAGGTTTTAGCGGCCGTGTATTACTTTTGTCGCAATTGCGAGAAAATTGCCGATTTGATTGACGCGGAAATTCGTTGTGTGTGGTGTCACACAACAGTTTTGGCTTTTCGCCTGGTTAGCATTACTCGTGCGATGAAAATACACGAAACACATTGAATAACTGTTGTTCATTATTTTTGTAAGATAAAAAGCAGCCGATTTTTATCGGCTTTTGTCATTGCATACGATTTCCTTTCTGCGAAGCCTCGATTAGCCGCTGCCGTCGCGCCGAAATTGACGAACAGCGAAGCGACATGTGCGCGAATTATAATGCGTTCCCAGGATCGTATCTTATCTCGCTATTATCGTGAATCTCTTCGAAGAGGTTTTATCTGCCGATGATATATAGGCCAGATAATATGTTATAACGTACAATATGTATTACACATGCAAATGTTGAACGAGTATATATAAAGTGAACTATCCTGAAGCAACAGATTTTTTTTCATATTACGTTTCGCGCGAGAGAAGACGCATTTCCATTCCGTTTAAATACTCGAGGTACGATGACGATGGACTTTACGCGAGTTCTCTTTTTCACGAGTGCCACAAACCCGAAAGAGAAATGAGGAGAACGAAAATTGCGTGCGATTCATCCGAGACCGATTGAACAAAATGGCGTGTAATAACCTTTATCAAAATAACATCTCGATAAATAGCGTGCTCGATTAAAACATATCGTAAATTTCGTCGCGTCTGACCGTATCGCAAATACTTTTTTTTAACTGTTTTCAAAGGGACATTTTCCTAATTTCGTCGACAAAAACTAATTTTTTATCCGAGCGACATAAAGCAATTATTATTTTGCATAATAAATTATCGAATATATTATATATATATACACACATCGCATGCGTGCACGTAGAGGAAGAGATGAACGAGCAAGTGCGAAAGGATAAGTGGAGTTCGCTGGCCAACGCGATTGTTTGAGTATCAATTATAAAAGTATCAATCAATCAGCGCGCCGGACACGATTTTTATATGCAATTATCATATTAAAATCATCAATGTAATTATTATCGCAAAATATAAATCTTAACTTTCTAATTATTTTTTTTACTTAAAAACAGCAATAACTTCTTTTTCTTCTTTGAAGACTATACTCTTTAAGACAACAAGTGTGACGGATACGTGTCCAGTGATAGACACTTTTACCTTGTACACACACACACACACACACTTACAACGTACAAAGAGAAAAGAGAAATGAATTCGAAAGCGCGTACTCACCTCCGTGCGTTGTGCTAACCTCTTGTTGAGCTCGTGGAGTCTGTAGTCAGGCTGGTTGTAGTAAGCTGGCGTGTGCCTCCTGGGGACAGGTAACGATCTGTCAGATCACAGACCGATCGGTCATGTTATTAATAGGTGCGTTGTGTGTAAATGTGTGTAAATGCGCAAGTGTTGCATGGGCGCGCGCGCCACGAATGTTTCATGCATATAATGTGTTTCCCCACCGTCGCCTTATCGCACGACGTCGCTCGCCACACTGCGCGAATTTTCGTAAGGCGCCCCGAGGGGCACACACTACTACCGGCTACTCCTCTCACGAGCACCGCCGCAAAGCGAGCTCGGACGCGTGGCACAGATTCGCGAAATGTAGTTTACGACTTTCACCGCGACCGCGTCATTTTCCATCTTTTTAATGCGCGCTTTTGAAGAATCACCAAAACATTGCGCAGAGTTCGAAGGGTTCCCGATGCTACGTCGCGTTTCTCTCTATCACATGAATAAATTATTCCAAATAATTTTGTCTCATCTCGATGCCAAAGTGTATTCATAAATCTTACAGATTTTCTACCGCGAATAAAAAAGAAACTCTCGCGAGAGCGAGATGTCGTTTATACATATTTTTCGCGACGTAACCATCGAAAAACCCTTTGGCACACTATACGCGATGCGAAGTCGGACTTTCCTCCGATCTTAACAAGATAAACGACCTTGGTGATACACGTGTGTCGTAGTTTTCCTTCCGTGTATTAGCCGACCTTGTAAAATCGTTATGCTAATTATAACGCGCTTAGTTGCACGCGGTTGCGAGAGAGACCAAGTAGATAAACGTCACAATAATGCGGCAAATAATGCGGGAATAATAATTATGCGGATTGTTGGCACATTGCGTATCTTAGAAATCGAGAAACGAAGTCCGGGAATGACTACTTGAATAACGCGTTGTAGAAGTACATATTTTTACATTTGTATAAAAAAATGTTTTTTTATTTAAATATCGAGACGAATAGCTCGAAAAAATGTTTTCAATAACGTTGACAATTTTTTTTTTTCTATCGAACGCGCGGTAAATTAAATATAAAACACTTTTTCTGTACAAATACATAGAATATATTTTGTACGGTCAAATAGAAAGATAGAAGTCAGCATTTTAGTAAAAAGTGGCCTTTGCGACTGAGATAAGACAGTTTCTTTGACACTTTCTACATTCAGTCGATAAGATAATCTGCTTAAACAAAGATTTTTCAAGATAGATAACTGTAACCTTCCAATCTACATGACAGATAAACATACAACGTAGATAGTGAATACTTACACCAAAGCACAAAAACTCGTGAGTGTGATCCGATATAAATAGAGACATATTGTTGATACCATGTATTCATTGATCGTCGATAAAAATCCGATGAATGAAACAACTGCGGAAAAAAAAAAAAAAATAAATCTTGTAATTTTTTATACGAGCGACCGACAGAAAACGGACGAGAAAACGAGGAAAAATTATGCGTGATTTTTTTTGCGCGCGCGAAAAGATACGTAGCGTCCTAAAGATCGATCGCGGTCGGGAAAGAACTCGGACTTTCTCGTCTCAGGAAAAATCGACGCCATGGGACCTCGCCCCCCTCTCTCCTCTCTCCCTCAGACGACACGTCATTGTCGCACACATATGTGCGTGTTGCGACGTGAATTTATCAGGGGTGCGTCGAGCATTCAAGAGTTGCAAGGGTAACCTAGTGTCGCGCACGATCTATTCGGGAAGTGACGCGAGTTGTGTGCATACAACAACGTTTTTCATTCCAATTATCGTTTGATGATCAAATATACGACTGCAACTTGCAAATATTGATAACTAATTGTACAAATAGCTGATTACCAATTCAAAATCTCGAAAAAATTGAAAATCTGAAAAAATGTATACACATCCGAGATTCACGGGTTTTGTAATTTTACTCTTTAACACATATGACAATTCTCTATTTTTGAAAACAACTGCGACAACAATGTCGCTTTGTCTGACACTAAACTTGATGAATCGATCGCGAGTTCGTAAGACGGAATTGAATCGCGCTAATTTGGTCCGATAACGTAATTTCACGCGAGGCACGTAGAGGCCGTAGAGCGTCGTGCAATAACCTAACCTCGGCTTGCGCGCATGTAACACCCGGCTTTTCATTCAAGACGTGCCGCACGATCGAGGTAATTAATTCGTCGCACGGCACCGACCAGGCGGCTCGCGAATTTTTGTCCGCCTTTCTATAATCCTCGTTCTCTTCGAATCAGCGAGAAAGGAAGAGAGAAAGAGAGGATCGTGACAGATCATTCCGCCGATACGTAACTAATCCGCTGAATGAAAAACAAATCTCGCACGCGCGCGGAGGCAGCTCGGAAGCTTGTTCAAGGCTGTGTGCATATGTACATACTTTAAAACTGAATCGAAAACATTCATTTTTTTCCAAGGTTTCTTTCAAACGCAAGTATAACTATATTTCTATATTTTTCACTTTACAATGTTAATAACCAAACATATCAATGTTATATCGTCGACTGACTTGTCAATCGGCAAACTCTAGATTTTGGTCAGCAATGACACACATCTCTCTCTCTCTCTCTCTTTCTCTCTCCGACGTATATCTGTACAACGTGCCAACCGGTTCTGCCAATGAGCGGTCTTGCGGAGATGCAGCTTAACCGACCTGTGCTTCGACAGGGGCTAAGGACGAAGAGTTGGCCATATCCGATCATCTCTCGGTCGGCATGTACACGACGCGACCCCACGTGCTCTTGTGCCGAAAGCGCGGCGAGGCCGGATATCTCGTCGGGAGAGACCGCGGGATTTGCAAACAGGTCGCCGTGGGTGGCTTCGCCCGTTATTAAGCCGCGGGAGTTAATGGCTTTAGTTTAGTTCGCGTGGCTAATGGGCGTCCCGACGCGCGGCGTCGCGCCGCGCCGCGCCGCTGGGAATCAGCTGACCGACCAGCTGGCCCGCGTGGCACAGCTCCCGTGGCGCGTCGTCTCGCGGAACCGCCAGTTGAGAGCCGCCGCCTGCAGGGGTCTCAGATTGGGTTAGCAAAGGGCGCAGTTGGGAGCGAGGGGCGGCGGCGCCGAGAGCGAGAGACAGAGACAGAGAGAGGGAGAGAAATAGAGACACAGACAGACGGAAAGAGAGAGAGAGCGAGAGAAAAGGGGAACAGGGGTACGCGGAGAGCAGCAGGAGTGTTATTAGGGGGTTGCTCATAGGGTGGCAGTACGATCAATGCCAGAGAGTCATGCTAGAGTCTCCCCCTTCAACTCCTTCCCATCCTCCTCCAAAGTCTATATATAGCGCGTGAGTACACACATGTATAGAAGTTCGCACGTAGACGCGCCCAAGTGTGTCGAAAACAGGTATGTGCGTACACACGAGGTTGGTCTACGCTCTAGATAAAGCGAGAAGGGATAGACGAGGAAGAGAACGGGAGGATAGAAGAATGAACGCGCGAACTGTGCGCGCGCGCCCGCGCGTGTACAAAGACAAGTACGCACGTGTGTATACGTGGATATATTTTGAACTCTCCGGGGACGCGCGGACTACATTATCCCGCCGCACGCGGCGTGTTTTCCGCGTGTTGTTGTTCGGACCGCGCGAGCGAGAGAGAGTTTGGCGGCAGTAGGTTTACCAACAACGGCAACATCAGCCCCCATTGATAAAGGCAGGACCCCCGCTGGATTGTTCGCCGTAATAATGTCTCGCGGTGATATTTCGTGTGCAAATTGCTCGCGCCAGCAAGACAATTGCCGTGCTTCAAACAAGTAGGATTAGTTGGAATCGACTTTGAACTAATTGCCGCCGGCCGCAAAGGTGATTTTCCGAGGTTCGCGCGTACGTAATGGAGATTTGTAAAATTAACACGCAAGCGTGATCCTTTTTGACGGCGGCGATTGTTTTTTTTTCGCGACTAATTTCGGAGTGATATTTCTCAGCGCGAAAATGTCGAGGTACCGATAATTTCCGAGTCACGAAGTCGACTGAATGAGAACTCTTTCGCGAGCCGTGTCTCACTGATGAATCGGATAATTATTCATTTAAATTCAGACAAAGTTTACTTTGATAGAATTTTAATTTGTGGTTTTAGTTACACAGATATATAATATGTGGATTTTACAAATCGAGGGTTACGACGAACTATGAGCTTTCTCGACATTTCGCTGAAAGAGAAAAAAAAAGTACTATTCCCTGAAGTTAATCACAGAATCTGTCTCACAGCAAGATTTTGAAACATCTCTTATTTCCCGTACAATTTGCATGTATTTAACGATTTGCAAATAGTTTTTTTTTCTTTTTTTTTCCATCGAAGAGAAAGATGACGAGATGATTGTTTCGGCGGACGAAACGTCAAGCGTTGAGCTCAGGAGCGATGTTTCGTACACACGGTGTTCTGTAAGGTACTTGCGCACACATGGCGCATTATGCGCATCAAAATGATGCGTCGCGTGTAATGCGCAATCTGCATGTCATAAGGACAATAATGGCGAAAGGCACCGAGAGCAAGCTCGTTCGGGGATGTTATCATGAGCTTTAGCATACGAGATGCAATCCGGTGCGGATTAACTATCGAAAGACGACGGGTCACGGCATTCATTATTAACGAATCTATCATATTGATCGTGGAGACGGTTCCAAATTTGAAATCTCTTCGTCGCGGTGATACGGGCAAGAGTTTACTTCATCCGCGAAGAATCAAAGATACAAAAATGACAGAATTAATATTTTAGGATGATTTTTCAGACAGAATTTTTGTTTTTAATTTCCAAGTTAAAATTGGAATATTATTAAAACCAACTTTACGAAATAAATTTGATTATTTGTAACACAGACGAATAAAAAAAAAAAAAACTCTGACTGATTGGTCGCAAAGTGCGTTATGCGCGACTCGATAAGACGCGAATGAATAGGACGTACCGCGACGAGCAGGAAAAAAGGTAAAATGCTAAAAAAAAAAAACAAAAAACAAATTTCAACAGAATCGTCTGCGAGTATTGATAAAATTTCTCTGAATTTTTTTCAGACAAAAATTTTATTTTATGAGAATTTCACGAGAAAGTTTTCCAGTATTTTTCGCGTAGTTTAAACTCTGACAGAACGCCGTATCTAATTTCCTCCTTTGATTTCGTAACTCTTACGACGGCTTTTCTCCGCATATACGCAAAACTCAAAATAATAAAATTATTATATGACGGCACTGATGACAAGTATCATCTCTTAGAAAATACCGGATTAACCCTCCCAAACGGGTTTAACTATTTCGAACGCTATCGGTAACAAGCGTGATGAAATAAAATCGCTCGCCGATAACGCGTGGGCTTGTTCTTCTTAATTACACGCAGAAATTCGTTCGCCGGCCCAGCTTCGGGAATAACAGCCGACTCAGCTCCGACGACGCTACTGCTGCAGCCACAGCAGTAGCAGCAGCAGCAGCAGCAGCAGCAGCAGCAGCTACGACAACCATCGGTTTTCGCCGGCAGTCCTTACACTCTCGCAAGGACTTTCTACCGCTGGCGCAGCAGTAATCGCGCCGCCGCGCCAGCAATTTATCGCTGCCCGTGACGGCGTTTTATCGGCGATATTCGTCCTTTTTTCTACCCGGACTTCGGAGTAATTCACCTGGAACCCGGTTCGCTGGCGGACCGAAGGGAGAGAGACGGGGGAAGAGGAAGAGGGTGAGAAGAGGTCGATGATTCCTCCCAGGCATATTTTCCCGGCACCTTGGCATTTCGATAAAGCGGCTGGGTCAGCCGCAATTCGATCGCGGTCAAAAAGGACCCTCCTAGGTCGTCGTCATACGGTTCGCGTTATCGGTCGGCGAACTTCAGGTCGTATACGGTTTATTGGCGCTGTAAGTGACGGACAGACGTGTCGTGGGAACGAACGAAAAGCGGTCGTCCGCTCGAGAGCGGAGAGAAACCGCGCGCGGCGGCCATAAAAGAGAAAATAATCGCGGCTTGTTTCGAGCTGGCCATTGCTGGAAAAGTGAGCGGCGTTGAGCCTCTCTTGTGACGAAATAATCGCGTCATTAGACAGTGGTAGACTTCGAGATACCGGTGTGTACGATATTACGGAGTTTCGTGCGAATGTGCGAAGGCTTCGAAAATTGCTTCTTCTCCGTCGATATTTCTTCTCTCTGACGATATTTCAGTGTGCCCGAATAAATCTAAGCAAAAATTCACACAAATTATGTAAAAATTTTATGCGAAATATATTTTTAGTCGCGTGTCTCACTTTTACACGGTTGTTGTGTGTGAAAATAAAAAACGCGCGAACAAGTGATTGAATTACGAGCGGAAGGAAAAAAAAAGACTGGATTTATTCGGCGTGAGATATATAAAGTCCGTCCGGTTGATTTATGCGCGACTCGATAAGACGCGAATGAATAGGACGTACCGCGACGAGCAGGAAAAAAGAGCGAAATCTTCGAGTTCGGCTACTGTTTGGCCCCTGACCCGCGACGATTGTACCTATCAATTAGGGGGGAAGAACGCGAACTCTTCCCTAGAAACTCGAGAGTCCAAAAGGCAAGCCGCGAAATTGATAATTAACATGACATGATAAAAGAGAGTATGGAGCGCGCGGCAGGAGACCTCCGACATTTTATCTTCGCGCGCGTTTCTCGCGATCCGCGTTTCTTCGATGATTGATGAACACGTTGTGCGCGCTCGGATGATGAATACATGATGTTAATGCCGAATATCGTAGACCATCCATTATATTCGCTACGTTTGAACAACATTTGTGTACTAACCCGCACCAATGGTTATTTGGTTTTTGTCGTGTGTGTGTATGTTCCGACGTATCAATATTTATATATTCCTTGTGAAAATATCGAGTTCTGTATTTTTACGTCGCCGCTCTAACAGTGAAGTGCGACGAATTTTGTAGCCGCCACACACATACGCGCGCGCGGTAACTCGTGTAACTCGCGAATAAAATCTATTCCGCGAACGCACTGCGCTACACCAAAAATTGTATTCGCGCTCACATCGCCGTCATCGTCGTAGTCGTAGCCTCATAAAACCGGCAGACAGCGCATTATAATCACGTACGGCGTGCAAAACAATATAGACGCGCGCAGATACACACCGTATAAGTAGTTTAATGAAAATATTGGGTTAAATTTCTGCCGCTAGTAACGAGGTTTTGCCGGCGCACATTGAAAATCGCATTATCGCTTGCTTTGCTCTGCGAAAATTGGTAGACGCGATATTTTCACTGTAGTAAATATACACACGGGGACACAAGTAGTGTTTGGCGAGCGTGTTAGATTGAATTTTTGCGGCTAATGAGATTTTAGCGACGTACATCGAAAATTGCGTTACCGCTACTGCTCCGCGGAATTGCCCGGGCGGTGCCTTTTAACTTTGCCGCCGATGACACATTTAAAAATTCGGTTTGTAGGATGCCGCGTAAACATAGTACCGGAGATCGGTATGTGTGTGTGTGCGTATATGTGTGTCTCTTCGTGTAACTCGAAACATGAAACGCAAACCGGTGCAACGAAGCAAGCGACTCATTGACATACAATTTGTTTATGACAATATGATACGTCACATTGCGACCTTGCGAGTCGAGGAACAGAATACCTTCGTTCGATGAGGCGGTCGCTTTTTACGTGGCGACGTGTCAGGAAACGGTAACACATCTGTTCGAGCTAAATTGCCGTGGGATTACCGTGCTTGAAGATGTTACACGATCTTGAGGAAACCGGTTCGCGATCGGTGTCATATGAAAAAAAAAAACCTCGCGATCGTTTATATCCCCTCTCTCTCTCTCTTCAGGTGTCACTCCCTTTCAGGTTTCGTTTTCGCTTTCGTTTCCAATCCGCGAACACGTCGCGGACAAATCGCGAAGAAAATTCCCGCGCACAAAGACTGTAGGTGGTTAAGTTTGCATAAAAAAAAAAAAAACAAACAAAAACAAAAAAAAACAAAAAGATAAAATAATAAATAGTTATCGCATCGAACATTCTGATCAAAGAGTGTCTCGCGAGTGTACGCTTTCATTGAAATAAACTGCGGGTTATGAAGCGGTCAACGTCACGACGATCGCCAACGCAGGCCACGAAGAAACGGCGAGATCCGCGATATAACCACGCAGTATCAAATTTCACGATTGCAAACATATCATTATCACGATCGGTCGATCTCGACCTTCCGCTGATCGTAAAACATTTTGATCTACGGATAAGCATCTGCAATGTAAAAAAAAAAAAAAACCACGAATCTCCGATCGTAGGCGTTCGAAACCCGTTGACTCGTATTAACCCTTTCGCTCCGGCGCGCTTGTGACAAAATGTGATCGCTGTGAACGGAATGCGTCGCTGACAACTCGACAATGACATTCAGAGTGCACGGTTGCGTCTTCTGTTCTATAACCTTGTGAAATGAAATGTAATATAGACATACAGGCGTATGTGTACACGCTCTTCGGAACAAAAGAGTTAATTATACTTTGAATATTTACATATATTCTATTATAGTTTCATTTTTATTATCTAATAAAAAAAAAAATCACAGCCCGATTTCAATCATCGGAATCAATCGCGGAATCAATAAAGTGCCAGTCAAACAATCGGTTTTTAAAATCCTATTGTCTTCGTCGTCGTCATTTCAAACGCTACCGACGATTACCGACACACGGCGATTACTCGTCGCGGTACCAATCGCGCGATTAAAACGGGGACGATAATTTATCACCTCCGTAAGGGCGCGACAAAGGAAACGCAAAACGAGAAAGGCGTGTGCAAACGCGCGCGCGGTCGCTTCGTGCGACATTATTACCGTCGCGTTAGCGCTGTTTACACGGAAATGACGGCGCGATAAATCCGTGGTGTCACGGTCCATCGTTGTCCACGCAGAGACCGGAGAGAGCTTATACCGGTTATACGAGAGACGAGTCGACCTCTCGCGCGCGCCGTTAAACCATCTCGCCGTTTATTCGGCGCGCAGAACCTTCGGTTCGATTCAGACGGACCCAATCAACCGGTCGGGATTAATTCGCGAATAAATTCACGCGTGCCGCACGCGCGTTTCCGCGTGCGTGATTACCGCGCGCGATAATCGCCGGACCAAAGCGGTCGCGCGCGCGCGTTTCCATCATTGATAAAATAATTATCGATGTCGCGAGAGGGATTTGTCGTTAATGCGATAACTTTGAATCTCCGTTCACACAGCGATTACTGAACAAGCGCGAAATGTGTGTAGTTGAACAACAATATTCCTTACCAATTTAATTGAAAGAGATTAATCATATCGTTTATGACAACATAATGAGATACATTTAAACGTGTGTATCTCAAGTATATATATACATATATACTTGAGAAAGGCGATAATTTATCACGCACGTTGCGAAGTGAGATATATTCTCTTACTTTGTAAAACGCATATTGTGCATATACTTGACAATTCGCGTACTGCAAAACGCAGCGCCCGCCGCACATAAAATGTAACACATAAAATCCGAATACAGCGTCTAATTCACAGCCAAGTGGCGGAGAAGGAACTCGTTCCATTAAATACGAGCGAGATTTGTATATACATAACACGCGATGCATTTCTGACTTCGCCGACAATGGCTCGCAAAGCGCCGCGATGACGCACCGTTGCCATTATATAATTCAAACCGCGTGCACTTGAACGAAACCAATTATTTTTTTTTTTTGTTCTCTCGTTCCTTACTTGAAACATCCACGTTCTGCCGACCGAGATGTTTTAGAAATCTTTGATACGCGAGAAAATTTCGTGACGACAGGATCGAGAGCCGGAACACGACCGTATTGCATCGCGCGCGAATGCATCGTGGCGATAACAAAAACGTACGTCAACACGAGACGAAAAGTGTGGAGGTACAATACGCGGTGTATTGTCTCTCCGTGACTTTTTCCACGAAGATGAGAAACGCTTCGCGCGCGTCCGTTTGAGTCGTCGCTAGAACATCTTGACGTGTCGGGTCGTGTGTGGGAGGCTGCTAATTTATTGCACATTAACGTCACTTGCCGAGCGGGCGCGAGTAGGGAAAAGCACGCGTGTGCGACACGTGAAATTTTGGCTTAAACCCGAGAAAGCCGGTTGGTGCCAGAACGGTCGGCGATACACGTAAGACGACGAAACCATCGGCGCGTGGTTCCACAAGCAACAGAAGTGAATCACGCCATCGCCGTTTTAATCTGTCGCGGGGTGACACTGCGTGCTCCAAAAATTGTAAATCTTTTAAAGATAATACGACTAAATACGAACGTACGAATTGGTGGTCGCGAGTCGAAATTCAATTTCTGACGGAGAGACAAATCTTACGCGTCAAAATGTCTCAGTTTTGCGTAATAAATGTATTACAACGTTTAAATGTGAAATTGAAATGACTTTAATCTTAAGAATTTTAGCTTCTCTATACGATGTTGAAGAAATTTATTCAGAAAAATCCGCGACAATACGACGACAGTGTGTACTCCACGATCGGTGACGATCTCCAGATCGCAACCGCATTATTACATAATACGAAAACACTCGTTTCAATAAACATGCAAATCTGACTCGGATATCAGCAAGTGACGCGCGGCCCGGAAAGAACGTGTCTCCGACCGCTAATGCGCCAACATGTGAAAATATCAAAAGTTGAAATCACGCGGGTTAAGAGCGGCGGGGTCGCCGCTATTGTGGCCGCTATTCCTGGCGCGGTAATTTGAGACGAAGGACGGAGAAGAAGGTTGGCACCAAAAGCCACCGTTTTCGCGGCGCGGTTCGTGACTTTTGACGCGACCGCGCGAGAAAATCGCGCCGCTCTCGCTTTCGATGTTCTGGCGCGGTGCTGCTAAATGAGCGCGGCCGGGTGTGCAACGGTAGCGGCACGCGATGACAACGAGGAAGAATCTCCTCTCCCCCCGCGTCTTCCACGAGGCGAGCTAAACGTCGTCCTTAATTGGGTTCATGCGCCGCCGCCGTGTTAATAAACGCGGCGCGGGCAAGTGCATTCTGCGCATCGCGAAGTCCGGCCACGCGCGCCGCGCGCGTACCCAGCAGGCCCTTATAAAGGCTCAATCAGTCTGATCCCGATTGAGTCATTAATTGCCTTAAAGAGGGCAAGACCTTGCCCGCGGCGGCGCGGAGCGCTCACGTGCGCGAACTGCATTTCTCTGGCTAGCTCTCGGCCGGAGACAGATGAATCTCTATATAAAGCGACGACGCTGGAACGTCAGATGTAATTGACATCCTGAAAAGATTTCTCGTGAAATCGTCGTCAACTTTAACGTCATGCCACATTATCTCTCGTCGGATTCACATTCGGAACAAAAACAAAATTGAAAAGATAAAATAAACACATACATTCGCAAAGTACTGAAATGTTAATAAACTTTTAATTGCGCTAGTTTGCCGAGTGTAAAACTGCCATCCCGTAATTTTGAGAGTGCAGAAATAAAAAATGGATTTTTACATGCAAACAAGTTTATTTTGGCGCACAAAATCGAAGAATACTATTGTATAAGAACCATTATATTGTATAAGAACTATTTTTTTTTTCGCAAACCGCGCTCGGTTGCTTCATTCACATACAATATGACGCGAATGTTTCCGCGACTTTGTCCGCCTCTCGCGATGACACCGTTAGATAACTCGCTATTCGTTATCGTTCGCGGTCTCGCGTTGCACGTTATTCAAGGATAGATAAACAGATCGCGAAATGATCGTGACACAAACTCGTGCTCGGCCACAGAATTCACAAACTGCGGCCAAGATCAACAATCCGTGGACGACAAAATCAGAAATCAAGAATATTCGCAACGATTAGCAATGTAAAACAGAAGTTTTTTTTAAATTAATATAAATGTGTATTAATACAAATCGCATTGTATATTAATATAAATGTATATTATTAAAATTTTGATGACGAGTTGACTTTACCAAATTTACAATCGGAATGGGGAGAGAAACGAGGAGAATATTAAAATTCGCGATCAAGTTATTGTAAAACATGTAAAACATGTGTAATTTTTTTAAATAAATCACATTAATCAAGCTTATGTTGATTATATTTGTATTCTATTATTATTGATTATATTGTATTATAATTTTGTCATTGATTTTATTTTTAAAATTTAGATTTTTTTACGCAAAACAAAAGCTCGAGCTCTAAGAATTTCATAAACTATCTTGTGTCACAAAGAATGAACGTATACTTTAACATGTATTTAAAAAAATTGACAAAAATATCACGTCAGAGATTTAGAGTCAAAGTTGCAATAGGACACGTCATAAATGGAGTTGCGTGTTCTCACTCGTGTTTATTTTTTTATTACTGTTTTTTAAAATTATTATTTTTTCAGACACTTTGACTTTACATCTCGAATAAAAGTTCAAAGGCTGAACCCGATGCCAGGAATCGATTATCGCCAACAGTATCGTTATACAAGACTACAATACAACGTCGAAGACACGAAGTTGCCTTCTCGCATGTATTACGAAGAAGAAGACGGGAGAGAGAGAGGGAGGATCACACGCTCCTCCGCATTCCGCTGTCCCTCCGTCTATTCTCGCGATACACGTCTCCGAGAGCGCTTCCATAACTTCGTTCTTACACGATCTTCTCTGCCCTTCGTCGCCTGGTTTCTCGTCCGTATATATTATACTTCGTAAGTGCAGCTTCCTCCTCCGCGTGCTCCCCGCGCTCCCTCTCTCTCTCTCTTTCTCTCTCGTTCGACATATTGTCAAGGGCTGCTTCCGCTTTCGTTTCAAACAAGCCCGCTCCCTGCTCCGCCAATAACAGCGGCAATGCCATTAACCGCGATCTCTCGAGATCTTTCTATCTTCATTCCGACGTTTTCTATATATGTATTTTGCGCGTGTATATATACACGTTTCTCTATCGCGGAGACCGATGCAAAATTAATGAGGTGCTCGCCTCGAAGGGTGTCGCCGACATCGTCTCGATCGCGACCGTACAATAAGCAAACGAGAATTACGAGATGTTTCTCTTAATCCGCTGGGAGAGAAATACATATATAGAAGAGAAGAGTATATGTACATGTAAATATATATATATAGAAGAGGATGGATGAATCGAAGATACTTGTCGAGCAAAAAATCACGACGCTTGTCGTCGATCGTTTAATCTTTTTTCAGATAAATTTATATATGTTTATATTACATACATATGTTTATGCGACACGGAGATGTAATATTTCTATATTTATAATATAAAGGAAATATATTTAAAGTAAAAATATTTTAATTACTTCTCGGAAAACTCAGGAAAACGGATGCAAATCGATCGACTTCGCAATCGTTTTGATCGGTCACGAAGATACAGACGCGTTCTCGTACGGCCGTCAAAAATCATAAAACGTTGAAGAACACGTGTCGGAATGCGCGCGTTATGATTTCAGCTCTGTTCTATTATTAATGATGATCGGTTAACTATCGCCTTCTACCGGGCCAGTGCACATCGCACGTGTGTAGAATCGCGTGTGAATTTTGGGATCGTTCGTGCGTGCACATTGCGTAAGGAGCTTGCTCGCGTTCTGGCTCCGCTGCTGGCTACGCACGTGCGAGGATGAAATTAGCCGGTACCCCCTTCCTCTCTTCATCCTCTTCCTCCATCTCCTCTTTCTCTCCTTTCCTCTTTACGCCGGTTTCCCGAACCGCTTCCAGGCAATGGAAGTTGTTCCCTCGCCGTTTTCCTCGTCTTTCCTCCCGCGCGTTCTCCCCCCCGTCGCCAGAAACCTTCCTCCCTTCTCCCGATAATGCGTGTAAACATAGGTCGTGCATGGCGCGTATGCAGCCAATTTTAGGAACGACGTTTTGTCTCGCGCGACCCAAGACCGATGTCTCTATCAATCGTCTGCCGGAAACTTCGAGGGTGGAAAATCGGGGGGTGTCGACGGAGAAGAAGTAGAAGAAAAAAGAAGAAGAAGAAGAAGAAGAAAAGCAAGTCGCGCGGGAGAGACAAGGAGAGAGAGAAACTTCGGTCGCAGCTGCTGCCGATCCCGTCCGCCCGGGGTGCTCCATTGATTTCAACAACTCCGACGCGCAATTATTGAAAATTCTCAATGTAGGAAAGATATTACAAGTTTGAAAGAATTTTCAGAGCGAAAACTCCTTATAATCTCATGTTTCATTCTAATGGAAAGGAATATCGTGTTTTAGATACATATCTCGCATTCATTATTCTTCAAAAACTCTGGATCGGCGCTGCATGAAGTTTTGAATATAATACGACGATACAAAGCGAAAACTTTGCATAGCAAACAGAGCAAGTTAATGCAAATATATTTAACTCGTGTTAAAAATTCTTACGAAAGTCCAACATATTCATAAACGGGAATTCGACTATCTTCACTTCCCATCTCCACTTTCCTCATTACGCGATTGAACTCTTTATGTGCATATTCCTCACTCACGCATGTACATACACATTTTATGTATTTATAATGTACCTATAAATACATACATACGTTCAAAGCAACTATAAAAGTTAATAGAGTCAAACGAAATAACCGTAGAAGAGAAAAAGAGATTTATAACTTTTTTAAGCACACGTGTTGTTCCGTTGTGATTTATGAGCTTAAATTGTTGTTGAGTAATTTCTAGTAGAGTTGCTCGGCGAGAGAATAGATTAAAAGACCACACAATACCTCACACAATGCTTCTTCTTTCGCAGTAACGTACCTATCCTTCCTGGGACAATAATGTGACGTATTAGAAGAGCAATAGATAAAAACTTCGTGATTTCTATCTCTTCTTTTCGTTGTATTCTCTTCTATTTCTTTATTTTTATTGGTACGAATTTTCTCCTTTGACCTTCTTCTTCAATACCCATCGAAACGCAACAATCGTACACATTATTACTGCAAGACAGAAAACAAAAAAAACCTTTGTTCAAATCTTTTTTTTTACAATTTAGTTTAAACCATTCTTTCAACTTTATCTCTGTATTTCCGACTTCAATTTATTGTTTGATTTCTAAGTTTCCGTTTATTCTCCAAGATCCGCATTTTATACCAACATGACATCAGAATCCGAACGATTACACTCGACGACGACGACGACGAACGTACTTATAACTCAAGCTGGTTTCGCAATCGACACACACTTCCGTTAGAGTCACATCGACCGATTGGCGGCGGCACGTCGCGCCTCATTATCTTCTCCTCTGGTTTCGCAAGAAAGCCTTCCTTATTCCGTGCGCGTCGCGCCGTCCAGAAGAAGATCGGCCGACACGTGTCCTCAGGTGTGAGGCGCGCAGAAACGGGCCGCGGCTCAAGAAAGTGTATGAGAAAAAGGACGGGAATCTAGCCGGCGGCGTTGAGCAACGTGGGAGAGGAGTAGATAGAAGGTCGCCCGTCACCCGTCGAGACTCTCGAGAGCGCGACGAGATCGCGCGCGGGCACGAGATCGGAGCTTGAAAAACACAAGATCATCCGAGCGAGGTTGGCTTATCATTATCCGCACCGTAGCGAGACTTGACAGGCGTGAAGAAGCGCGATCCGCCGTTAAGGTGAGAGACGGGAAGGTGTCGTCGGCTCTTGAGAGACGGTAACGACGAGATAGAAACACAGCCGTCTCTCCTTGGCGATATCGCGCACGCGTGTGCCACGTGGCCGGCAGCGCGTGCCACGTGTTCGAAACACGTGTGGGAAACACGCGGAATCGACAACGACGACGGTGAGATTTCGCGCGGGACTTGTAAACGTCGTCGCGGCTGATTTATCGATCGCGACTGTTACGCGCCGATCGTTTCTCCCGCTAGCCGGAAACCGGGCGCGCGCTTATCGTCGATTGCGTGATTCGCTCGCATAATCGGAAACTACTCGCGGAGAGTTGCGCGTTCTCAAAAATTGATCGTTACGAAATTGAATTTTTTACTTGAGAGAAATAAGAAAACATTTTATCAAATATTTAAGATACTAAAAACTATTGCTATCTTCTTGTTTCTGCGATGAAATCAAATATATTTAAGAAATTCAAGAAGACAAATACGTCTCGAAATCGCGGCGATGACCGCGATCGAACGATCGCGTTCCACAACGGCCACGATTTTGCCGAGAGATCCAAGTGATAAAGTGAACAAGAGCGCCGCCTCACCTGACACCGGTGGAATATGAGACGACGCAGCCGACAGGAGAGCCGCGCCAAGAGGCACGTGCCTTTCACGAACACGTGTGTAGCAGGTGCGTCGACGACACTTCGGCTGCTCTCCCTGTCTCGGTCACCCCCGGTTCGGTAGTACGCGGAAATGACGTACGCGATCCAGGAAGTCGCGCGCATTCGCGCGGCGCGCACTTTTCGCTCAAGTATACTTTGCCGTTTCCGAGCGATAAAAATCGAATTCAAGGTCAGATATCCGCGACGAGAGATTCGATAAGATAAATAACGCCGCGCGTCAGAAAAAAAAATAACTTTCAACGTTTCTCTCGAACGCGTACGTACATATCTAAAAATTTCATCGACAAGCTCGTAACACACATCACGCTCTTCATTTTCACTGGTGTGCGCGCCTTTCACGAAACGTTTTTTTATATTTAATTAAAAATTAAATTTCATTAAATTAGAATAATTACATTGTCGACATTCCGGCATTATTACAATAAAAACCTCCTACTCGCAGGAGGAGTGGAGAGAATTTAATGAAAAAAATTTCGAGTTATTAGAAAACTTCCCGTTTGAGGGACTATTTACTTTTGCTCGTGAGAAAAGCGGGAGGTGCGCAGAGTCAGTAATTAACCGTCCAAAAGGGCAATGTCCCTGGGCGCGGCACATCGAAGAAGCGGTTCGCAGTTCGCGGAGCGATTTATTTGGACCGGCTTGTACGGAGATCGCGCCTAGAGCGAAAGTTATGATTTAGCGTGGAATAATCGTCGGCCGGGTCGGGGCGGGATCTAAAAATAATCCCTCGTGCACGCGTTTTGCTGCTATACAGTATCTATGCGCACGTACACGCGTATAACCTTTTGGTACCTCTACACGCACGAGACGTTTATACAATGCCAAGATACAAGCGCTTCGGGCGCGCGTTCCTTTCTTTCTTAATCTATATATTTTCTTCGTCGCGGCTGTCGCCTTCTCGCTCTTTTGCGCGAGATGGATTGTGATGAATGCGCGCGAAACTTTTACGACTCTCGCCCGCGAGCGTCTTCGACGAGCAAAGAGAGGTACACTTTCACATTCTCGAACGTCGCGGATTCATCCGCTCAATTAAACTTTCCCCCTTCCTCCTCCCGCTCTCGACATCGAGAGTTATATACGCAATCGTCATCGCGAGCGGTGACTGATTTTCTCCGCGCTCTCTCGGAGTCTGTCCGCGCGTTTGCGCGCGGAAAGAATCGATTCCGCGAGAAAAAAAATGCCTCCTGACTTCTTATTTAATTTATCCAACACACCTTCGTCGCGATTGTGCGAAGCGATTCTTTGAACCATCCCGACCTTGCCAGCTCGTGTGACACATGATCTCGATAAATCGGAATGTGACGCAACGAAAGAGCGTAATCGAATTACGGATCGTCCGAGGGGGTTATGAATTAATTCAATTCCGACTGATTCAGAGAATAATGCTCCGACATGAGAATATACGCCTGACGGAACTCGCACGATAGAATCACACTTAAACCGAATCCGAGGTAAGTGAAGAACTCGACTCGGAAGCGTGCGCGCGCGCGCGCATCACGTCGCTTGAAAAATAGGCAAAGTTTTGAACGCCAACGCTTATCAGCACTGATGACGCGCGATGTTTGCACACACACACATACGCGCAAACGTGCGCAACGAGTCCACGCGGCCGCGCGAACGAAGTTATATTGTATCGCGAGTTGTTCCGCGAGCAGACGTTCTCCGTCGTGGTGCAACATCGTTGCAGGCCACCGACAGCTTTAGAAAACAGCGTTCCTAGAACGTCAGTCAATCGTTTACGCAATCTTCGACCAGAAATCTCGAGCCCCGCCGTGTGTGTGTGTGTGTACAAACGTGTCAGTCATCACACACGTACACTGCTGCGCAGTATATACAATTATAAGCTACGAAACATGATTCAAGGATCGAACTCGCTGACATTATACGCACCGACGTAATCACAACGGATTTTTACACCTATTTTTTGCGCCATATTTTAACATGTACTATATATAAAATATATATTAGATTTGCAAATAAAAAAATGTATTTGTAAATATCTTTTACAACAATTTTACAAAATGGATAAATTCGAAGACCAAAATCACTAACTTCACACGCCGAAAATAATAGCGGATTTTCGTACTTGCAATATTTTATGCAGACAAATATTGTACTTCTCTCTCTCTGTTAATAAATAAATTTCTATTTCAAGAAACTTCAACTCTGAGAATTTGCGAAATTACATTACGGACGCGCGAAGGAAGAGAAACGTAACGGTAACCGCGAATCTCGATCACGTTCCGTGACTGGTTCTCGGTAGCGGAGCGTGGTGGCTCATTACGTCTGTCATATGGTAGCATAGATGCGGACGGCGAAATGTCGGCGTAAACAGCGGCACGTCAATCATTCGTTTACGCAACGCACGACAGAGCGGCGGTGCGTTCCGTTACACGTTGTTGCGTGTACGTGAGAAATTTCTCCTTTTCCCATGTGGTCGTCGCGGAAGAAGTTTTTGAAATGACACGAGTATAAAACTGACGCATAATAAAATAGAGAATATATAATATTAAACGTGCGTGCGCATCTCTCTGCGACGACGGATCGATGTGTTTGAGTCCGATTGAGTTGATGAAAGGAGACCCACGCGCACGATTGATACACAAATCGATACACTAAACATTAAATACTCGAAGCGAAATCTTAATGTCAAAGATAAGTCTCTTTATGATCCCGACTAGTTCCGCGAAAAAGAGTCTGTCATTATCGCGCTGTTGTGTCGCTGGTGCCTTTGTCCATCGTTATCATTGCGCAACCAAGAGAGAGAGACCACCGAGGACGCGTTTGCGAGTTAATCGTCGCCGGCGACGCGCAATCTGAGTGCACTAGCGAGAATATTTGTCAAAAAAAAACAAAAAAAAAAAAAAACGTGCACTTTGCAATTCCGTTTAATAATTAAATACCGTAATATATATATTCGGTTGAGCGTAATTATTGCGTTGTATCTATTATCGAAAAATGCGTGGAAACACCCGGGATTCACAAAACTAATAGCAAACATAATATTAATGAATATGCGATGTAATAATACTAATAATAAACTGTAATAATAATAATAATAATAATAATAAACTCGAGGAATTACATTCAAATTATATGTACAATACTATAAAACCTAAAACAAACAAAAAAAAAACAACTAAACTGCATGTACAACGTTAAAATGTAAATGAAACATTCTCTATTTTGGCAATGATCATTTGCTTGTACTCGCGAGATGGAGCCGTAAATAGCCTCGTTTTAATTATAATTGATACGAAATACCTTAGTATTTCGATAATCGATTCGTGATGCGATAGTGGCCACAGAATACGCCAATTGTGTTCCATTAATTTCGCTAATAGAAGTTACCGACGTGTAATTATTTCTAGATAATGACATAAAATATATTATTATCATTTCGATTCGTAGCTGCGATCAACCGCGGATCGACGTCCGCCAATTAAGGTCTCTCTCTCACACTCTCTCTTTCTCTCTTTCTCTCGTCCTTAGCAGTGACGCTTACGCAAACACTGCTTCGTTATTGCGTACAACACTATGCAATGATCATGCGTAGCCAGTAATTTATACACTATGATAAACAACCTCTTCTCTTTTTTTTTTTTTAATGTTTAATTTGCAACTCTCAATTTTCGTTAATTTGTCACCGATCTTTTGTGTCTGTTTTTATTCTTAAAATATGATTTACGCGAACATAAATTACTCTGTCGCGGCGTTACAATCTTCTCTTCCTTATAAAGCGCGGTCGCAAAATCTTACGCTTTCCTACAGCAAAGTCGTCCCGAGGTCTTTAGCCCTTTCGCCGCGCGGAGGCAACGATTTGTTTCGTGGATTTACGGTCGTCGCGGCACGCGCCAAGAAGATGACTCGGCCTGTCTCGCTGTTAAATTCGAACCAGCGAAATGGCGACCCATTATGCTTCATTCTGACGAAGATTTGTGCAGATTTAACAAAACGATATTGGCACTCGAAACTACGTGCGTGAATATATCCGTAAAGGCGTTTCGCGACGCAAAGTGACATTCTTCTTTTCGCGGCATTACGCGCAAAATGATCGCGCGCAGTTTATCTCGAATCTACGACTAGTGTTTTCAGCTCGAGCGAAAAGCTCCTCCCCTTCCCTCGATCTCTCGACGTCTAATTCCAGAATCCGATACACAAATGAAGCGACGAGTAGTGCGAAACGTAGCTCTCTGACGCGTTTGCTGATTGTTCGCGACGGAAATGCCACTCAGTCGCATTTCACTTATATTTCTCACGTACCTCCCGTCGAAATAATCGATACGTCAAAACTACAATTTCACCAACATTTAGACTTAAATCGCGGGAAAAAGTGAGAGCGGGGAACAAGATACCCGAGCGAATTTCATCCATCGCGTAAAACTGCGAAGTTACTTCATTCACCGCGGTAGGTTTTTTTAATAATCCGTTCGTTAATCACCCTCGTTTGGACCGTATCTCGCGTCACGAATTTTTACGGGACAACAATTCGCCTTTGTGAGATTCGCGACGTTTCCGAGACAAGAGACCAATTCGCGCGTGCGCGTTCTGATATTAATTCGCAGTCAGGAAAGTGGTAAATAGTGATCTTTCAAGCGTGACGTTTCTGAAAATATAACGGCATCTTTATTCCGCGCACCGCGGCCAACCCAGTTTACATCTCTCGAGCAGCTCGAGGTTTATCGCCCCGTGGCTCACGCGGAAATAGATTGATGGAAATAAATGCACACGCTCTCCTTCAAGTACGTGTATAAAGTAAAATCAGTCTTCGCACGCGCGCGGAGGATATTCGCGGGGAATTGCAATTATCGAATCACCGTTCGCGCGCGCGAAAGAACAAACTCCCGCAAGAAAATTACAAACACGTGTGTCGCAGATGTGTTCTATCGACCGATGCGAGTTTCGACCGCGCGCGGTCGCAAAATACACTCGCGCTTCCCATAAATTCGTTCGACAAGAATGTCAAGCTCGCTCGCGAATCCGTCCAGGGAAAGGTTTAGACACCTATCACGCCGCCGCCACGGGCGTTTAGGCCTTTTGTCACGGCTGCACCGATTTGTTTCGTTGGATTTACGGTCGGCGTGGCACGAGCTGAAAAGCTGAGACTCTCTCTCTCTCTCTCTTACTCTCTTTCTCCCGCGGTCGTCGTCGGTGTAAGTTTAAATCGGGAATGGCGGGCCGGGAGGCCGTCATGCGGGAGGCGCGATGGTATTTTTATCGAGCTAAATATAGGTAAACCTCCTATACGGAACGCCATACCAGCGCTCCGGTGTGTGCCGTGGAGAGTCACGGGAGTGCGAAAGAGAGAGAAAAAGAGAAAGAGAGAGAGAGCGCAAGAGGGAGAGGGAGAGAAGGTCCGGGGCGTAACTACTCGTTAACGGGCCGCGTCGTGTATCCACCCGGACTCTTCTCCGGCTACCCCGGGGTGTCCCATGACCGCAAAAGAGCTTCCGCAGAAAAAAAAACGAGAGTGGTAGGCGAGACCGCTTGATTAATACCGTATAAATGACGGGAAGGCTTTTTCCTTCGCGGTCGCGCGCCTATCGCCGACGATCTTACTACGACTGATCAATCGTTGAGATGCCATTTATCACTTCTGACACTTTGCAAAGTCTAAACAAAAAGTGCGTAACACTCAAATTCATTAACTTTATATTTATTTTTTTTTATGTTTACAAAAGAGAAATTGTATTACATGTTTTTCTTAAATATCTCTTTATGTGTAAGAAAGTTTGCCTTTTACAAACATTCTATAAAGCTACAGAAGAGAAAACAATTTCCTCGATGAGAGAAATTCTTAACTTTCAGTTTTGTAATTAAAGATCACATTTTATTATTCTCGATCTACAAAGATCGAGTAGATTTTTTTTTTTTTTTTATCAAGATCGTGACCGATCTCACGTAATACTTCACCGACGAGAATTCGATATTCCGCGTAACTCTCATCGCTTCTTTAGACGTGCGCGCGCGAAATACGTACGCACGAACTCGAAATGAGCCGTTTCGATCGATCGTGACATGTCGGCTGCAGTAATCTGTTCCGTGCGGTACTTCGTTAATAGCGCTCGCCGTTGTTTACACCGATCGTTTGTATTGCGGCGATAACGCGGGCAGATTTTTCGGACGAACGGTCCCGGCTTCCTAGCCCGCTTTTAGCGGACCGTACAATATAATCGTACTACCATAGGGCGGTGTCCCATGACCGCAAAGAGCTTCCGCAGAGGGAGATGGAGGGAATGTAATTTGAATTCGATTCGAGGGCGAATCACCCACCGAGCCGGCGCGCACAGCAGAGCAAAGCTCGCTCTCCCTCTCTCTCTCTCTCTCTCTCTCTTTCTCTCTCTTTCTCTACCAACAGAGAGCCGCTGGTCGACACAGATTCGTGTAAAAACTCCTGTGTTCCACCGGCGTGTTCTCTCTTTCTCTGCAACTGCAGACATTCGTAGTCGCTTTATCTCTACATATTGCTTTTCCCTGAATATCGTTACAAACCTAGTAGTAGTAGAGTACTAAAACACGATCGTTCGATTCTCATCTCTCCGCGCGCGTGTTGAAAAACACGAACGCGAAACTAAATATATAACAAAATGCTCCGATATCGACAAATAATTATCTCACAATCTTCGAAACTCGTAATTGTAAAAATAATGTAGCTTTGCAATTTTTTATTTTTCTCGCGTTACACGAAAATATTAAATTTTTGTTTTCATATCTCTTCTGCGATATTTTCAATTAAAAAAAAAAAACCCAATATAAATATGCATATGTTTAAGGTTTTCTTCATTGAGAATTATTCGTTTTAAGTAAACCGAGATATTCGAGAACGTCTGAGTCTAGACAGAGAACCCTACGACCTATCGGCTCCCGAGGAGCCCAGGAATGCGACCTTCCAGGAAACATTCAACAAGCTGCCTGGTAGGCATAGGCGCAGTGGCCAGGTGTTTCCCGAATGGTAATGCCTTGTATCGTTGCCGCACTCTCTGTTGAAAACACGACAAAAGATCACGCTGTTACCGCGCCGAGAGATACACCTCCATTCATTTCTTCTTCATCTTGTGCGTTATTTCGCCACTCCTACGTATTTGTACTGTAATATACGATTTCACCTTCGCACCTCTAAATGTGATAATTTTGTAGTAAACCACGCACACCGCAGGTAACAGGTGAGAAAACGTGCGGAAACCATTTGTTTGCCGAACTGTAAACGCGGCATTGAAAATAGAAGGCGCCGGCGCTTTCATTTTTTTTTTCTTACGGTGCGTGCGTTCGTGCAAAACTGCAAATCAGTCGCTTTAGACAACAGCCGCGGGGATGGTCACGTTCCTCAAATTCTTCACGACGTTTCTTTCGCCACGAGACCTCGTCTGCATACCGAGAGAACGCGTCTCTGGGGAC